>JAGDQP010006751.1:12118-35256 GCA_022664845.1 Lepisma saccharinum | reverse complement strand
ACTGGCTATAATTTAAACGATTATGCGTAAACAAAAACCTACAAAAAATAAAAAAGGAAAGAACTGGCTTTAATTGAAACGATTTTGTTTAAACAAAACCTAGAAAAAAATAAAAAAGGATAGAAAGGAACAGGTATATTTAAAATGATTCTGTGTAAACAACAACCATCAAAATCCTGAGGATGTTTCAGAGATTCAAACGAAACGTTGTCGCAAATGAACAATGATCGTGTTGTTAAAGGTTTGGTTTTATTCATTTGATTTTGAGTTCAGCACGAACATAAGAAGATCTAATCAGAAGAAAAAAGAGCTTTTATCACTTACCTTATGTATACTATCCACGACCGCCTTGTTTGTATAAAAAATGTTTCCGAGATTTCGAGTTCGTTCAAATCTATTTTCAAGGAATTAAAACAAAGTTTATAAACTAAATAACAGAAGAAAAGGAATCAAAAGTGCTAACTTGAAAGTTATCTGATTTTATTTCAGAATCCTTCATGCCGGTCATTCCTCTGTGAAAAGAAAACTTTGGCGACCTTGAACCAGTGTTGCCAGATTGCCAAGATGGAAAACTACCAGTATATTGACTTTTTTTTTAAAATTATTTCCAGATTTACGTTTTTCGAAAATGACTTTGTATCCAATTTTATTTCGTTGTAGCAATAAAGTTCCTTTTTAAGTAATTGCTAAGAGATTTTTTTTTCTGTTTCTTTTGTGACTTGTATCGAATCACTGATGCTAGACTTAAATTTGGTACGATACCCGATACTAAGCCCTACATTTATCACACCATTCCTTCAGTTTAGTAACAATCAACTTACCCTTCCATCTTTTATATCAAATTTATACAAGATTCCGTAGCCATCAAACCAATGGTTTAAAACAAAATCTCCGATATCAAATTTTCCTGGTCCCACTCGTACTAAGCTTCCTTGTAACCAATTTGGAATTTGACCTGAAAGAAAAGAAAAAGTAAAATCAAGAATTCAGTTTCATTTTTTTTTCCTTTCCAATTAACATATATCGATGAGGGACTACAGTTAGATACAGTGTCTATAGATTTTACCAAGGCTTTCGACTCGGTGGAACATGACAAATTACTGATGAAATTGAGATCTTTAGAACTGTCGGAAAACTTTATCGTGATGATTGAATCTTTCCTAAAAGACAGAATAAACGTAGTGAGGTACGGAGGTTATCTTTCAATAAGGTATATACCTAGGATAGGAATCCCTCAAGGTTCAAAACTTGGACCGTTATTCTTCAATATCTACATAAATGACCTCCATCATGTACAGTAGTACAAAACAGTCAGATCTTAATCCATGTGGATGATGTGAAAATTTTCAAGAGAGTAGGGGGAGTGGCTGACTCAATTCTCTTTCAAGAGGACGTAAAGAGGGTTGATGCATGGACAGAAAAACATGGACTCAAGATAAACACAACCAAGACTGTGGTTATGTCAGTAACGAGAAGGAAACAAAGAGAACTTGAAAATGTGTACAGTATCGGTGGTAATATGATTAATTGAATAGATTGTGTGAAAGATATAGGAGTAACATATAGAAAGGATTTAAGTGTAAACGAACACGTAAATACAATTGTAAAGAAAGTATATGTGATGGTTGGATTTTTATGGAGATGTGCAGAGATGGGTTTCTCTGATCAGGCTCTTCTAAAACTGTTTCAGATATATGTATGCTCGATAGTGGAATTTGCATCACCATTGTGGAATAATTATGACCACCTGGAAAACAGAAGAAAGATAGATAGAAAGAGTAGGTTGTTGAGATAACTTGTGGCAAGACGAACTATGTACTTTCTATTTGATATACATAATGATGAATTGCTATAAAACTTTCGATTATCAACCTTAGAAAAACAAACATATGAAGATAGAGTTAGTCACTTTAAACAAAATTTTGCATGCTGTGTATGACTCGAAGGAAATTTTGAAAAGATTAGAACTGTATGTACCAAAAGATTGCTCTAGAATTAGTAAGATTGTGACATTTAATGCGAAAAGATTGAGAACGGAAGCAAGAAGGTCTTTTACATGGAGAACCGGAAAGCTATACAACGAGGTAACAACAAACCATAAAGAGGTAAATATTTTTAACAGATTTTTTTAAAAAAAAGTACTCTTAGTGTTATATTGTAATTTTTCAATAAATAAGACTTATGTAGTGCATCCAATATATTAATGTATATAGCACAATCTACTGTAATTGGGCAAACGACTGCTGTAGATTTAATAAATAAATAAATATAATATTAAGTAAGTATTGCTTAATAAAATCAGGACATACTTCAGCTAGGATAGCCGGCATAAGAGGTTTGGGATCTTTCGAAAGTGAGACGATCACGCTCTCTCTGAGTCACCACGCAAAGTATTTGAAACTACAAAACAACAGCTACATACGAAAATAAAATGTATCAATTCTGTAATGTGCTCTGTAATACCCTGACAGATTATCATACAAAGCCGAAAATATGAATGACGTCAGAAAAAAAAAATAATGCAATTTGAATATCAAGGAAAAAAGGTGAATACTTTATATCAAATAAAACAAAGAGAAATAGAGACAAATTAAAGCAAATACAAAACAGAATGCAGAATAATAAATAGATTGGTGGTGGTATTTTCATTAAATTATGCGTTTGTTTCCAATTAAACTTATAAACCAAAAAACTCTGATGCAGCAATAGACGATATAGTATGACGAAATGTAGCGAGGTATGAAGAGTTAATTTCTTTGATGCTGGGAAAGGCTTATTTTGTTTCTGCTTTTTGTTTTTCTTAGTGCTCAACATTTTGGGCACGAACTTTCAAATATAGTTCATATAATTGAACCAAGTGACTGAGAAAATAGCCTGAGTACTACAGTTTACAATTATTTGTTTGTTCTTTAGATACACCAATATTTAAATAATGCTCTGTAAAAAATGAATAATGTGCTAATAGTTGATACACCGTTAACATTTCATGTATCTGGAAGTATTTAAATTCTCAAATTTACCGCTATAACCAGTGTCAACTTCAAATGTTGTTAAAATTATTAAACATTATGTACGTTAAAAGATATTCTACAATTTTGAATTTCTTTAATGATTCCAATTATCTCCAATATATACATTCAAATATAACATACGTACATTCTACGGAGTACGATACAGATTTAAATAAAGTTCTGTAAAGGACACGTGACCGGAGATATTGTAAAAAAAACAACAACTTGATATTAGACGATATTATGATAAAGGGTCAAAGCATTTTTATAAGGGAATCATAATTATGACCTCATAAGCAAAGTTGAATTGAGACCAAGCAATGACACATTCTTATATTTAACCTTGAACTATTACCGAGTGTTTCGAGCATTTTTTTTGTGTGTGTATGTGTGTGTGCCTTTATTATCGGAGATAAGAAACCACTTCCTTCTTTTATTTTATAACTTTGTAAATAATTTTGAAACAAAATGATAAAATAGTACATGTGAGGGAATATTCTAGAATATATATATATAAACTTCTTATAAGTTCGACTGAAGCTTTCGATTATTTTTCAGTATTTTATGCGTGATAAGCTAAATAGCATGATGAATGAAATATGATTCAATAAATGGTTAAGTTTGTAGATTGCTTCCAACATAGTAACTGTTTACAGCAGACATCACGAACTCTTGTATTATCAGACCATACACCAAAACCTACATCAGGAACCGAATGTAGCAAAAGAGCATGTTGTATAAAAGATGCTATCATTAATATAAATTAGCATCATTGGCAAAGATGCTCTTTTTGCAGAATTTGCAAATACTTGATTTGAGTTTGTGCAAAGATATTACAGTTAAGTTTAAAATTTGTGATAACCTTTGATGACGTTGATCCTGCCCGAGATAGATTTTTATAATGAACAATGAAGTTCGGTGATTTCAAGTCTCTTGATAGCGAAACTACTAAAAACAAAAACTATCTTATAATTCGACTGTCTGTTCCTGTCCAAAAACAACAAATATCAGAGCGACAAAGTGTAGAGACGTATTCTGAGGTGTTCTTGGAAAGGTCTTGGCTAGGTCAGCTTACAAGGAACACTCATCAGGTGACAGAGTCCCGTTTTGATGAAAATTCGTATGTAGGTACAGTCCCTACGTAAACCTTCACAGCCAAAATTATAACTGCTGTGGTCAACAAATAACGAGAAGGAGGCCCCGAGAAAGATGGAAGAATGTACAGAGAAAGTAAATTGAATTCAGAGTAAGGAAAACGCCTTTTCTTTTACAAACTGTTAAATATTTAGAAAGGAAATGACTATTAATAAATACTGGACAAGAGGCGATACATACTAGAGGGGGGTGGGCCACGGTGGATCAGTTGATAGAGCGCCCACCTCTGGTGCTAGGGGTCGTCGGATCGATCCCTGCTCATGACATGTGGGCTTTGTGGTGGACAAACACCGTGTGCGTGGGTTTTCTCGGGGTACTCCGTTTCCTCCCACTTTCTTCACTCCACCAATTCATCCCATCACCATCCATACAGCCTGAGCCATAGTTGCCTAAAGACCTTAAAATAAATTTTAAAAAAAACATACTAGAGGGTATGACATTAATGACCGCCATCTTGAATATACTACATTATTTTAAAGTAGTAAGTGGATCATGTGATACATCAGTATGTGTTGGACTGTTCCAAGAAACCGAATGACGAAGCCAATTTTGGCGTAATTCCAATCCTGTACGAGAAAATGACACTTGAAACTGACCTGGAAAAAAATAACTTTCACCTACCATTAGGCCTTCTTGAGCTTGGAAATTCATCTTCCGTTAGTACATTTAAAACTTTATAGTGCAAGTCATGTTACAGCCATGAGGATCATATTTCCCGACATAATTGTACCTCTTCTGTAATCCTTTGGTTTTCGCTCCTTTAACTGTTTCAACAATTTTTTTTTTATCATTCGACTCACACATTCTCCAGGTCAATTTCACGTGTCATTTTGTAGTACAGGATTCGAGTTGCGCCAAAACTAACTTCCTCGTGGGGTTTCTTCCAACATTCCAGCACAGATTGATATACAACATGGCCCACTTACTATTTAAAACAAAATGACGCATAGTCAAGATGGCGGTCATTGTCGTCATGCCACCTAGCATGTATTACCTCCTCTCCAGTATCCATTCCTAGTAATTTGCTTTCAATATATGCAACAGTTTATACAGTGTTCGATTTGTTATAAATTACGAAAGGGGGGCGGGTCCTAAAACTAGTTGTTGCTGGCAAGTTTCGATCCACCGTCTGTTTAGCTAGAAATACAAAGGATTAATCAATGGCTGGGATGATATTTGGAAGCAACAACCGGGAATGAAATCCTTAGGAACCTGGGGAAATCCCCGGTATCTCCCCGACAAATCGAACATTAAGTTTATATTTTAAAAAAAGGCGTTTTCAGTACTCTGCATTCGATTTACTTTCTCTCTATGTTCCAGCTTTCTCGGTTTCCCTTGTCGTTGCTTCTTGACTCCAACACCTACAATTTCGACTGTGAAGGTTTACCTAGGCACTGTACTTATATACGAATTTTCATCAGAATCGGGCTCTGACACCTGACGAGTATTCCTTGTTAGCTTATTAGGTCTATGTATCGAGGTATTACGTCATATTTTGAATCATTTCTTCAAATGAATTGCTTTTGTACTTTTGCTATGAGAAATTCACCTTTCGATGTACAATCTTTGGTTTCTAAACATCCGGTCCATGCGTTGGTCTGTATTTCTTTTTATTACCTCTGAAACAAACTAGTTTTACATGAGCCTGGGGAAAGTAGTGGAAACATGGCCACCGGCTGAAAGTAGGCGAACAGAAGTGTCCGGCGGTTGAGTTTGTGTGTGTAATAATAATAATAATAATAATAAACTAACCTGACTTTAACTAACCCAACTTCGTTTGCTCACGCCTACTCGCCATTACACATGTGAAAAAGTAACTTTTTTTGTTGAAAAACAAGTAATGTAAAAAATGTCGGTCAACTACAAAAGAGCACATATTAACAATAAATATCAGCATTTCAAAATGTTTTGTTGAAGAAAAAAGCTCAGTCGAGCTGGAATTGAACGCAGGTCTCCCAGGCGGTAATACGAGGTCTGTCAGGAAAGTAATGAGACTGTTTCTCTATTTCAGGAACGACACACAGTAGGACAATGAAACCAGTGGAGCTGATAGAGGCATTCTATGGCTACAAGCAGTGAAAATTTGAAGTAACTACGGTGAACACAAGTGAGTGTATAACATATTTTGTGAGGGTGTGTTAGTGTTGCTTGTCGGAGAGATGGCGAGTACAAAACCGGAACAACGCTACGCCATCAAATTTTGTGTGAAACTCAAGGACAATGCAGCAGAAACATTTAGAAAATTAAAACAGGCGTATGGGGACCACACAATGTCCCGTGCACAAGTGTTTCGGTGGCATAAGGCATTTATGGACGGTAGAGAGGAAGTTGAAGATGAGGCACGTTCAGGAAGACCAAGCACGACACGAAACGATGAAACTGTTTCCAGAGTGAGGGATCTGGTAAGAACAGATCGGCGCTTAACGGTTAGGATGATTGCTGATGAATTGAACATTAATCTCCAAGCAGTGTACGAAATTCTAACTCAAGATCTGGGAATGAGAAAAATTTGAGCGAAAATGGTGCCAAAGAACTTGACAATTGAACAAAAGGAGCATCGCATGACTGTGCGTCGTGACCTCATCAACCGCATCGAAACTGAACCAGACATTTTCAAACATGTTGTGACAGGTGATGAGACATGGGTTTTCGAGTATGATCCTGAAACCAAAAGACAAAGTGCTGAATGGCACACAAGCAGCTCACCACGACCGAAGAAGCCCAGGAAAAGCAAATCAAAAATCAAGGTCATTTTGATTTGTTTCTTTGATCATCAAGGCGTGATCCATAAGGAATTTGTTCCTCACGGACAAACATTGAATCAACAAGTTTACATCCAGGTCCTTGAAAGACTAAGGAATCGGGTCATTCGTGTCCGTCCTGACATGTCCCAATCATGGATCCTCCATCACGACAATGCGCCGTGCCACACTGCTCTCTCTGTTAATGAGTATCTTGCGAATAAGGGCATTCCTGTTTTGCCACAACCCCCCTATTCCCCAGATCTCAGTCCCTGTGACTTCTTCCTATTCCCTAAAATCAAAAATGCTGTTCGTGGCCATCATTTTCGGTCTGTAGAAAACATTGAAAGGGCCGTGACACAGGAACTTCGAAGGGTGTCACTTGAGGACTTCCAGCAATGCTTCCGTGAGTGGGAGCAACGTCTGCGTCGGTGTGTAGCTTCCCAAGGGAACTACTTCGAAGGTGACCATGTGGTTTTGTAATGCATTGTAAATAAACATGTTTACAAACACAGTCTCATTACTTTCCTGACAGACCTTGTAGGGTTATCAGATAAGACTAGTTTCAAACCCGGAGTCAATTAAGCTTTTTTATTCTAATAAATATACTTTACATTACAGAATATACATTTTATTTATATCCAGGGGTGGATTTCGGTTTCATTTCTTGGCCTGGCCCACTGCTCCGAAGAGGTACATTTTTGGGGCAATATAACCGTTCATTACAGAATAAAAATAATAATAATTATTATTATTATTAATTATTATGCTTTGTTCCGCTATGCGTTTGGAAACTTTTGCCCTACCCCGGCGAGGCGAGTACAAGGCCGAAATGCATCCCTGCGTCCTTTAGCTACCCAGAAATTAAGCTCTGATTCTAACAGACATTCAAAATCTCTTGCATATATGAGTATCTTACTATTCGTGTCTTGTTTTTCCTATCTGCCAATGGACTGGACACTAGAAGTTCTATTATTTCCTGCTGAGGAAAAATCTCAACAATGGATTAAATTTGGACTCCGCTTAGCAACAGACTTCACCCGAAGAGGCGATGTGACCGAAATCCAGAAAGAAGTTACAAAACTATGCCAATATAGTTATAATGATTTTCTATCAAACTAAATTTCTCGTAAGACAAGTATTTTTACACTTACGCGATTTCTTTTTCGTTATAACTGATAAGATTTTTCCCTTGCATATTGTTCCATATTTTTTTTATTATCACTTCGAGGACCACTCTGCTGGAAATAAATTTATGCAGGAGCATTTTGTTTTATCTTCTCGTGTAAAATTTGAAATTACGACTTCCCTTTCGTTATATACACGGTGTTGCAAAATAATACAAACAAAACTATTTCACGGGATTCCTGCCACGAAAATTTAAAAAAAATGATAAATGCTTTATTTCGACGATATAGACTTCCAAAAGCGTGGGAAAATGAGCTCGAGCTTGATATTTCCAATACCACTAAAAGAAGAATTCAGACGTCATGGTACCCTAAAATACTTCAAACCTACGGTTGCTATATTTCAAAAGTGAAAATCCGGGGCGCTACCAATTTCCGAAACTCTTTGAAATGTGCAAAATAAAAAAATAAACACTTTAATTTACTTCCTTGTGTTAAAAACTATGTCAATTTTATGTCCAGCATTCCCTATCCCGTTTCCCTATCCTGACGCTGCTCAACCTGTGTCGAGGATATAGATAGCGCAAAATATTCACTATTGTAGTCGGAAGTGAACCACAAAAAGAGGGTTTATTAGTCTTGTATTTAGTGGCATACTTGGCTCTTCCTTCTTGTGAAAAAAATATTTAAGACCAATAAATGATTTTGAATGAACTTCTGAATGGTGGCATATGAAAGGAATACGAAGGGGGAAAATGTGCCTTCTTTTCCATTTGAAACTCATCCGTCCTGCTCTAAACTGCCTTTGGCAATGGGAGAAGCACTGTGTTATGACACCGACTGGGTTGTGTTTTTCGGGAGAAAATTCAGCTTGGTTTGTTCATACAACTTCCTTTCTATCCATTCATTATTTCCAGTCTGGGGAAAGGCAACCTTACGCGGTCATAAAATTATTTATGTACATCGCTGTTGTGGTAGTGCTAGCAGCATTTTGTCCTGTTATCTCTCTCATTCTCTCACAATCTTATCACTCATATCTTCTCTTTTTTCTAGTTCAGAGGGATATATTTGAAGGGCGACGATTGACAACGTATTGCAAAATTAATCGCTTCCATGGAGAGGCTGGGAGAGGGCAAAATAAGTTAGTGAACGTCCAAGGAACCTCCGAAGTCCGAATTGTCATTTGCTTTCAGCGAGTTTATGATAATAAAAGTGGGGAAAGTGAAGACATTTTACAGAGGCCTCTTTGTTTTGTAACGGGATTACAGATGTTGACTGTTTGACCAGGGTGAAAAATTCTTCCAGCTTCTGCGAGATTGAATGCACGTGTGGTTCCAACCATCGTTCCCAAACACTGAACTGAAAAGTATAATAAACTGTCCATTTCATTATAAATGTGAAATTTTCAAATTTATTTTGAATCGTCACTCACTGAGCATGCACGGATAAATGAAATGTTATGGATCATTCGTGTAATAAATTCATTTTTTAGAACAAGTATGAAAACACTATTTGAAATATTACACCCCCAAAAGGGGGGTGTTTGCAATAATGCATCAAGGAGTGTTGGGGGTGTTAGGCCCTTAGGGGTGTGTGGATAAATCAGTGGCTTAAATTGCATGTGGGAGATGGTAATAGGACAAAGTTTCTTGCAAGAGGGGCCGAAAATTCTAGTTACACCACTCGTAATAGCATACGGAACATAGTTTGAAACAGGAACGGACTGGTAAACAAAGGGCCCTACCCGGGAAACGTATAAACTAGTGCTAGTGGGTGTTGTGGAGCGTGGGTTCCAAATACACCTTTCAAGGGCCTTTAATACCGTTCATGGTAGTGGGCCCCCCAAAACTTGTAACGGCCTTTAGGATACTAATCAGGGGCCTGTTTCACGAAAGTACTTGTCAATTTTTCACTCTTCGGTTTCCATGTCCAGAGGACTGTCACAAGACCGCCAACCTTCCACCACAATATTTATTTGTACTGTCGTTTGGTTGCCTAGTTTTGGGAGTCAACAGTTTACTAACAATTGAATATTGCCTAGTATAATCACACTCCTTGCACAAAATGATAGAACAGTGACTGAATGAGAACAAAGATTTGTGGCGGAAGGTGAGACAGTCTTCCGGAAATTTAAACTGAAGAGTGAAAAGTTGGCAAGTACTTTCGTGAAACAGGCCCCAGGTTTCAAAATACAAAGTCTTAATAACGTAAATATTGTGACTTAAAAGAGTATGAATATATTAAAGCATTGTGCATTTATCATTAAACATTACAGGCTCCTTCTAGCGATTTGTAAGGGTCGTACAGACAGAGTAGACCTGCTGAGCTTATAACACTAACACTACCTCCATCTATAAGTCTTGTGTGTGAAAATTGCTAATATTAGACTCCCGACAAGACCCTAACGCCACAAATAGTAGCAAAAGTGGAGTAAGTGGCCTTCTTTATTGCCTAACATTACGCTTCCAAGGACCGGCGCGGGTGAGGGGGACATCTGGGAATTTCCGTGTTTCCGGCCGGGCCAGTCCGTCCCGGTTTCAAATTTCCTGGAGCTTTCAAAAGTACCTTCGGAGCTGTACAATTGTTCTACGGAGAGGTTTATCTGCAAGAAACCCTGAGCAAACACAAAGCTAGCGGACATGACAATGCTTGTGAGAATTTTGGCACTGCCAGGAACTAGCCTACGTATTAATAACTTACTTTAACATTCAGATAATACATTATTTAAATTTTAGTTCGACCGATTCTATAACGTAATTTTTGTTTATCCATAGAACAAAACTGGGGTTTAACAGACTACAGCGGGATTTAGCCTGGCCTGGCCAGGCCTCTGAAAACTTTTAGCCTGGCCCGGCCAGGCCGGGCCATGCCCGAAATCCACCCCTGTTTATATCTATATGTTCTGGATGGGTTCTGGTTCACCCCCGCCCAAACTATGTGTCTTGTATCTAAAAGAAAATAAGTTTTTTCTGCTGTGAATATAAAAATAGGAAAAAATAAACTTGCTTGCCTAATCTAAATTTTTAAAGGGTGATTTTATTCTGTGACGAAACATTACAACCAGAAACTTCCCTTAATTTTGTTATTATAATCATATTCTATATAGCATTGACTTTTGAAGTGGCACATAAAATTTTGCAAAATGGATGAAGGAATTAAGTAGATGTCTCACGAAGGCCCACCATACCCTTCGCTCAGCCTCTGACTCTCTCATATATAAAAGAGGAATCTTCCATCTTTCACAATTTTTTCTCTTCACGGTCTCTGCCTTAGAGTTGGAAACAAAATAGAGGTAGCGTGAAGCTGTTTTCTGGACAAGGGGAGTGATACCAAGAGACGGAAGGGACGAGGCCGTTCCACCACATTGACTGGCCCCATATTTAGAGGCCCTCTATACCCAGTATTGCCTCCTCATTCTATCTTATGGGAAGAGAAAATTATTAACGAGAAGTGCGCATGTCATATAAAAAATTTCAAAATAGCTAACGTTGTTCGAAAAAAATACAGCTGTTTCGCAGAGAATTGTAAATTGTAAAATGTTTGAAAATGACTCAGATGTTTAGTGCTGTACAAAGCAGTTACACGACAGAAATCTTTCAAAAAGATCACCGACTGACCCACAGTACTTGGTATAGAGGAACTCTAATGGGGCCACACAATATGGTTTCCACTGAACCGTAAATTTGGCTTCATGTGACGTCATGAAAGCACCCCGTGTTCTATTCCTATCTCTATGGCCTGTACCCACGATAGGCAAACCAAGAGCAATGTGATCAGGTCCTGAAAGTGCAGATACATTATGAAAAATAACACTGAAATTACCGCTACAGACAGACGTAAGACTGAACATGTATGCATAAAGAATTTTATTTCGTGTTGCAATAATGAACGAAATTAGCAATAGATACTAGTTTACAATATTAAAATCAATTGAATCTCCTTTGGACCGGAGACTTGTTATTTGACCCGAATATTATGCTCCAAACCCGAAGTCTCCGGGTGAAACCCGTAGATCTGGCAAGTATAGACAGTAAGCCGACGTTCTACCAACTAGACTATCGAAGCAACTGATGAGAAACGATTTGAAAGTGTATTTACATGGCACGATGTAAAGAACAAGGCGTCATTAGATACGAATAGCGCTTTAGTTTTTTTTTTCAGTGCGTTTTCCTTAAGACGCTAATGCAATTATGCCTTTGCCCTCGCCCATATTTTGTCTTTATTTTATATCCTGTACGTCATACGTGCCTTTTTATTCACTGTTGCCAGGAGATAACAATTTTAAAACACTTGCGAAACAAACTGATTAGAAGGAAGGAAACGACTTTGCTAAATTAATGTCAAGGTCAATTCTATATGATTTATCACGTTCCCGCACATGTTCTATTGCTTGTTTAATACTTTGAAGACAAAGAAAAATAAATGTGCTCTATTTTGACGTTTGAATTCTAGTAGCTTCGTTTAGCCCATTTAAATAAGTTTACTAAACTTTGAACTTAATAAATTAGATAAAAATATGTTGATTGTTTTTGTGTTAGTTTTGTTTTAACTATGATAAGTTCTTTTTGGATGGATTTCAACTTTGAAATATGCCGACATAATCTTGTTTACATGTCTAATTATGTATCACAACAGTTAGAGGAGGGGGGGGGACAGCGCTCGTCATTTACTTTGGATAACTAACAAGGGAAGGCCACCAACTTCCCGATGAGTATCGCATTGAAACTTTCACAGGTGTAGCACATGTGTACAAATGAAAACATGCCAGGTTCTAAATTTCGCAACTAGTTAGAACTGGAGTTATAAGTAACTTCGTCATAGCCCCTGAAAGTTGTGTACACTTGATATCATTCATGCGGCTAGGGCTGTCAAAGATCTCCTATTCTTTGGTCTTTCATCAATGTCCTAGTGATATGCTTGCATAATAGCTTTAAGAGTAGGGGGAGGAGACAGTTGCCTGTTGTAAACAAATCCATTGAGATGCAGCGGGGACACTTTAACGTAACAGGTTGTTCTTGAAATATTATTAGCTAGAAAATCGTTTTATATCCTCCTCATTTCTCTTCCTCTGTTGCTATTGGCAACAAGAATTTCTGTTGAGCAGTGGTTTCAATTCACTGAATTTGCCAGTAATATACCAGAAAAATGAATATGAATAAAAACGAGTCGCTTTCATAAATGGAAAATCACGAATCTATAAAAGCATTTGAATGTTTGGTGTTTTTTCCTGCTTTGCTTTGAAAATCTCTTTTCCAATGGGCGCAAGCGAACTATAAAAATTAGTACAGACATTAAATGAAGAGAAAACAAGCAATAAACTCTTTACTTTCAGAAATACAAGTTGTATACTAAGTGTGATGAGTATAATTATATATACTGATGATCGAAACATATATTATTGGTAGTAACAACAACAGCAGATCATTAAAAATGCAACAATTTTTGTTGTATCCTTCTATGGG
The DNA here is from genome assembly GCA_022664845.1 of Lepisma saccharinum. Taxonomy (NCBI): domain Eukaryota; kingdom Metazoa; phylum Arthropoda; class Insecta; order Zygentoma; family Lepismatidae; genus Lepisma; species Lepisma saccharinum. The sequence goes on along the minus strand of JAGDQP010006751.1, from coordinate 21,760 downwards.
AAGGGAATAGTTGCTTCCACAGAAACTTGTAGAGAAAAAACAGTCAGCAAAATTCCGTCTTGAAATATCGGGAAATATGCTTCAGTTCCGTCCTACCCATCTGCGTACATTGAATTATTTATTCTAGTAATGTAAGTAGTGAATAGAGTGCAAATTACCGGGGGGAGGTGAGAGAGAAATACCCCTGTGAGTCTCTGTGCTAAATACTGTCTGTATTTCAAGTGAAAAGGTATAGTTATTGTGATTTATATTATTATTATTATTAGTAGTAGTAGTAAGAGGAGGAGAAAAATAGAAAAGCTTGAAAACATAATTGTTACTGAAAATCTTAAAGTAGAAAATATATAATAATAATAATAATAACAATAACTGTATGACTTACGGAACTTCGAAATTCCGTCCGGCAGTAACAAACGTTCACCATTGGATTACGGCCTGGGCAATGAAGGTAGTTTTCATCAGAAACTCTCGAAGATCTCTTCTACAGCAATATTGCCCTCCCAACTTTGAAACCAACTGGGGGATAAGCAATTCCACATAACCCGTTTCGGTTCATCCAGCAGGTGTATCAGTGTAATGTTGAAGTTTGTCATCACGAGATCCTGGGCTTGAAACCTGGAATATTTATACCTAACTCCTAACTGAGCATTATCAAATGAGGGTTGGTACCTTGAATTAACAGTATTAACCTCACTTTTCTCTGTTCTCTTCCATCAACAATTAATGACAAGAGAGGCTAAGTTTTCAGATGATACAAAGTCAAGAAACCAAGCATTGAAACATTAGTTTCCATACATATGTTACATGTCTCAACTCTTAGAGTTTAAACCGAATGGCTGTATCTCAGTGGATAGAGCGTTCTCTTTGGAATCGGAAGATCCAAGCTGTCGCCTATCCTGACTGAAGCTTTTAAGTTTTTTTTGTCCCACTAGGTAAATGTTGGGATGGTACCTACAACAGGCCCTGGCTGATTACCTTCCAATATATCTTCCCCAACCAATCGCATCCTGAGTCTGAGATAGACCTACCTAAAGGCTATATAAAAAAATGGTCATCCGGTTGGAAAACTCGATATGTCCAAAAGTGCTTAACATAAAATGTTGGTATCCCTGATTCTTCATATTATAATCTTCAATATGAGCCTATAATTATATTGTAAACATAATTATTAACTTACTTTTTAAATCTTAATGAGAAAACTAATTTTTCCTTTACTTCTGGAAAAGTGACAGATTCGACATAACTAGTTTTGCAACTGGATGACAAATTAAAACAGGGACCGCGGTGGCTCAGTAGTAGAGAGCTCAACTCTAGTGATTGGAGTCGTCGGTTTAATCCATGATCATGCCATGTAGGTCTTGTGGTGATCAAATATCGTGTGTATGGGTTTGCTCGGGATTTTTTCGTTTCCTCATCACACTTTCTTCATTCCACCCATAATCATCCATACGACCTGAGCCAAAGCTGCCTAAAAGCCTGAAAATAAAAAAATCGTATTCAAATTTAAAATATTCTAGAGTTTAAGTTTATCTGACTGTTACTATAAGTATTCTAACCTGGACTATTTAATATCAAAACTGTGATGTGCTGTAGTTGACCTGTAGCACTAATAAATCATTAAATTAATACAGATTATTATTGATACTATTACCGGTACCTCTAATATCGCCTATTATTGTGTAGTTGATATATTCTGCTTATTAACTTTGAAAAAAGAATACAGTTACAAATAAATAAAAGATCCCGTGAAATTATTGTACCATGCTCGGTCTCCTTGAACTGCATAACATATTCTCATTATTACATAGATAGTCGCATCGCTTTTGTCTTGGTCTCATGTTCATGGATGCCAGGGTTTCAGATTGACGTCTGTCAATTTGATTTAGGCAGTGAAACTGCTCGTCGCGCCGCATTCTTCACTTGTCTGTCAGTCAGACGATTTGAAAGGCATAGATGTGGTGGACTTCCAAACACGCGAGATGCAATTGTCTGATGATGTGACGGCGGACAGGAGATAACGTTGCAGAACACAGAATTGATCGATTCTTTTCTTTCTTACTTTCATTTTCTAGGCTTAAATGCACATCAAGAGGAACACTCCACAACGAAAGACTTTAAAATGAGAAAACTTATAACGTACATAGCTATGTTAGTATATCAACTTCAAACTAAAATAAATATTAAGAAAACCTTTTTAAGGACATACTTTTCTTAAATAACTTGTACTAAATGTAAAAAATAATTTTGTTTATGCATGACTATAAAGGAAAACATGAAGTGCGCTCTCATATACAGTCACTTTATAAATTCTTCAATTGGCGCGCCCATGCTTTTCTTTATAGTCATGCATAAACACAATTATTTTTTATTTTTAGTATAAATTGTTTAAGAAAAGTATGTATTTAATATTTTTTTTTAGTTTTTTCGGTGTTCGATGCTTTTTCTCAAACTAATATTTTGTAACCTAAACCCTAAAGTGTTATGCAACCTGACAAAACACAACATCGTTGAAGGGTAGTATTTACTTTAGGATTAAGAAGTCCATATTTTTTTAAAAAAATATGCTTTTAAAATGTATAAATATATAGAAATATATGAAAGTAACAATGGAATATTATATTGTCACCCGACTCATGTCTCTGTGCAAAATTTCATCTTTACATGACGTCAGGAAATGAGTTAAATTATCGTTGCAAGATTTCAGGTCACCATGAACCATTGTGAACTAAAGGAAAGAATGTAAAAAAAACAAACAAAGAACAAATTTAAAGACATACTTTTCTTAAACAATTCGTACTAGAAAATAAAAATAATTTTGTTTATGCATGACTAAAAAGAAAAGCATGGGGCGCGCTCTCATGTTGTCACTTCATAAATTCTTGAATTGGCGCCCCCACTTTTCTTTATAGTCATGCATAAACAAAATTATTTCTATTTTCTAGTACAAATCGTTTAAGAAAAGTATGTCTAATATTTTTTTTAGTTATTTCGGTGTTCGATGCTTTTTCTCAAGCTGTTTTGTGACCCAAATCCTAAAGTGTTCTGCAACCAGCCAAACCCAATATCATTGCAAGCTGGTATTTATCTTAGGGTAAAGAAGAATATATTAAAAAATATTAAAATATGTTTTTAAAATTTATAAATATATAGAAATATATGAAAGTAACAATGGAATATTGTATTGTTACCCGACTTAGGTTGCCGTGAAAAATTTCATCATTGTATGGCGTCGGAAAATGAGTAGAATTAACGTTGCAAGATTTGAGGACACTACGAACCATTGTGAACTAAAAAACAAAATGTAAAAATGGCAAATTGTGGAGTACCTCAAGTATCTATTTTAGGACCGCTATTATTTCTATTTGTTATTAACGATTTACTACATATTTTAAATGAATCAATTATTTGGAAACAGCAGAATCATATTCAGCAAGGTAAACTAGTGGTAGTTTTCCATTTTCTCTTCGCGATTTAGGGTAATGTTATCGTTCTAAGAAAATACTGTATTTCTCAACCGCCGGGCCGCGGTTCGATACCAGGCCCTAACTACCTTCTTACTGAGACCTGATCAGTCTTCTGTTTGAATCGAATATAGTTTTATTAATATTCTTTTCAATTCATTCCCTTTTATTTCGTTGTCGATCTGGCAGAAATCACTAACTTGAAATTTCTCTGTATTCAGTTATATAACTAATTATATCGAGGAAAGGATGCTTTATAGGCAGCTAGAATTAATTGATATTGCCATCCATTTCCATGGACCTCCCAAAGGTTGGTGATAACAGTTAATTAGTTCTGCATGCCCATAAATCACTGGTTTTCAACCGCCGATCCCCAGATTCCGCGAAACTATTGTACCGGTCTTCGGTAAATTCATATATTTAATTATTTAACAATGATTTTGCAGATTTTGATAGTTCAAAATTGAGATTAAAGTTTATTTCTTTTTTAAAACAACTAAACTCTTAAGATGATATTGCAGCTTTTGAAAGTCAAATAAACATTTAACTTACTGGAATTTTACCGGTCTTTGAAACTTCTTTCCTGTAGTTCGTCGGTCCGCGAGTATTAAAAGATTAAAAAGCACTGCTATAAAGCATTATTTCCTCAATATTTAGTGTCCATAACTCAATACAGCAAAATTTGGAATTAGTAACTTGACTTTTGCCAGAATAACGACCTTCTACAAAAGATAATAAAATGTACAAATTTCATGATTGTCAATCTGTAAATACTATAAGGTAATTCTATGAGAGATACCCCACCGGAAGAGATGTTCCAGTTACCGTATTTCAAAAGTTACCTGATAGAATGCACGACCAATGTACACTGAGTGTCAGTTGTGTCGAGATTTGTGAGGGCAGCACGAGTGGTGTAGGTTGGATGTTGTTAAGTTGGCGTTTTTAGCTGATATAAGAAGGCATGACACGTTTTTGCATAATGATCTAATATTAAAGAATATGGAATATTTAGAAATATATACTATTAATTCATTTTTGTAATCCAAGTGGTGACAAACGGTTAGGAGGAAAACCGTTGTTAGTCGTCACTGTTTTTGTCCATGTTTGGCACTAGGCGAAAATCAAGTCTTTCTATTGCCTTCTCATTCTTTTTTATGGGAAGAGAAAGCTATCAATGAGAAAAGCGCATATCAGATGAAACCTCCAAAATAGCTATCGTTGTTCGAAAACACAGCTGTTTGTAGAGAATTGACAATAATTGTAAAATGCTTCAAAATGTCCAAAATTTGTTGTTCTGTATATTGTAGTCACAAGACAGAAAAGTGCGTTTCAAAAAGGTCACCGGCTGATCCACAGTACGCAATAGAGAGGGGCTCTAATAGGGCCACACAATATGACTGCCGCAGAACCACTAATTTGTCTTCATATGGCGTCATGAAAGCACCCCCTATTCTATTCCTAACTCTATGGATGAACATGAACCACGAGTTAATCTACGTTTTTATTTATTTTGTATTTTTATATGGGCCAGTCTAGTAATTTTGGACTTCGGCTCGTCACGATTCGCCTTTAGCTGTTAAAATCCACACCCATGCCCCTACCAGGACTCGAACCCGTGTCCTTCGAGCCGATAGCCTACCGCCGCAGACCGCTCGACCACCCGGCCGGCGAGTTGATCTACGTGTCATAGATAAAATAATCAAACAACAAATACCCATCCTTTCAAGTACTTTTTTGCCACCTGGTGTCAGTTCACCCGAACTAGGAATGGAATAAATGTAGTATACAATGATTGTTTCTGTACTCAATTTAAAAACCGAAAAACCGCGAAGTGCGAGTTCGGTATATGATACTTCACTTTATTGACCCGCAATAGATTAAAAGTGTAGATATTGCGCATGGGTTACCGACATTAGGATCCACTTAAAAACCTGGTTAGACTGAGCTAACACCAGGTGGCATGGCAGGAAACGAAAGAATGTGAATTCACTATATATAATTATATTATCTATGACTAGTAGATTTAATCATGGATCCAGTTAACTCAGGCTAGCAAGTCATCTTTATGAGCATTTTGTCGTAATTTCCAAAATAAATTTAATTTAATTTCTAGTTTACAACATTCAAAGTGAATAGAAAACATTATAAATAAAATCGTCCGTACCTTTGATAACAGCTTCCACTGGGGATTTGATCTCTTCTGCACTGCGGAACAGGTTGCTGAAGTCCGCCATGATTGAACAGGTTTCCTTTAGACAAAACCTGTACTAATACTAAAAGATACGAATATTTAATGCAACTCTTGTATCAGCACCGTTCTTACGAAACGTTGTGATCAGTTGTTGTAAAGAGACTGCATTTAATATTTTAAAGCTGACGTCTGCTTAACTGACTCAACAAAACTCGCTCTCGTGTTGGTAATCTAAGAATGAATGTTATCTTCTGTCACTGGCAAGCGAAGCTTTTAAATTTGGATCGTTCAAAGGAAAATGAATGAATAATTATAATTTACAAGGTCAGGAGGTCATCAGTATAGCGTAATAAATTTTTACTTAATATCACGTGTATGATCGACTGACAGTGACAATCGAAACCTGCATTTTTATTTTCTGGTTCTTTATTTTTTACGTTCTGAGAAATTTAAACGATTTCTTAGTGAAGTGTGACCGAGAAAGAAACCACAGTTATCTTGTAATTTCTTGTAGAGTTCAAAATTTAATTATAGTAGACTATAATCACAGGGTTACTAGATAATTTTTCCCAAGCGATTTAAGTTAAAAACGGATGACAACTGCGGATTTTTTGTTATCAGCGGACGACAGCTAAACTAAGAATAGTAGACAATTACGGATAGCTTTCATTTTAGAATTGATAAACTAACTCTGTCGGACAAGCATTCCTTACTTACATTTTGTTTTACCAATGACCTCTAGCCAAAAAGCGATACTGGATTGATTGCTGCCATTGAAATTTTCATGGATATATGAAGCCAGGGAGCGGAGAGGACACTTAATCTCGCTTGTCCACTTCCAGTCTTAACCAATATGGACCAAAATTTCGGTTCTAACTAAGTTTTTTACGCTTCATATCGCTGTGCGGTCCATTTTTTATTTTTCTTAATTATTGCAAAGAAAAAAAAACGTAAATATTCTTTGCATTATTTTCTATTATATGTAGAGTAAGGTATACTCTTTTTTGAATAGCTAAGGAATTAAGTCTTAAATCAAAAAACAGGTCATAAAACTATGAAAAGCGTACAAAAATGAGTTAGAACTGAAAATTTGGTCCACATTGGATTAGACTGGACGTGGACAAGTCAGTTTAAATATTTTTTGCTCTGGCGTCTATCTTTCGACACGAAGCAGTCACTCCAGTATCGTTACATAGAGATCGATGGTTTTTACAAGGAAAGTTACATAAATGTTTACATATTGTATTGTATGAAAAATTTTGGTATCAAATGTATCAATGACAATTTAATATGGGATATTGATTCGCAAAAAAAAAAAAAAAAAAAAAAATCAAAGTACAGTGAATTGAGCAGAATTCTATTAAATGAAAAAAGCACGAGCAAAGGCTGATTACTATATAGAACAGAGGACATTTCAATGCATTTAAAAAGGAGTGAGGACAGGATGACAAGATGAAAAAAAATAGGACATATCATTCGAAAGAAGGACGTCTGGTAACCCTAAGAACAACGCTGGCTGAAGTATTCTTCTATTAGCTGTCAACTTCAAGAAAATGGCAGTTATTGCTTTTGAAACAACTCGTTCAATGCAGAAAATATTAACTTCAGAATTAGACGCCAGAGCAACCTGTTATCATTGCCGTAAAGTAGAGTGGATCGCGTATAAATAATAATAATAAAAACACCTAACGTGACTTTTCTAACCTAAGTTAACCAATGATTAGTGAAGTTTAGGAATTTGAAAATGCGTATCAACATGCACGGCAGTGCATGAGCCAAGTTCTTCACGTCAGAAAACGTCAGCACTGCCAGAAGCATGTTATACAGGAACAAGAGTTTATGGCAAAATCGACGATTTGGGGGCCCCGTAAGAAAAAAGATGTTAAAGATAGGGATATGAGCTTTTGCCGTTAAGGAGATATGGTAAATATGTGCAGATGTACAAAATTTCATATTCGTATCTCAAACTATGTTCTAGTTGTGGACCCCTGAAATTGCACATTTTAGGCTAACTGACACTCACTCACTCACTGACTCACTCATCATATTGTTTAGGGTGTTTGGAGTAAGCTAGAAACATGAAATTTGGTATGAAGGTAGAGGATGATAAGTAGATAAATGAAAAATTCCGACATTTTGAAAAGGTCGCCATCTTGGATTCAAAATGGCCGCCAAACATAAAATTTTAAAGAATACACAGCCTAAACAGCTGCCGCTAGAATAATGAAATTTAGTTTGACAGTACAACATTATTAGTAGATTATGAAAATATTACAAAATATCTCTAAAGACGCCATCTTGGATCCAAAATGGCGGGCGTCATAAATCCATTTTCCAACTGCTTGAGCCAGAGATACGAAATTTGGCATAATGATGTATTATCAAGAGTAGTTTAGGAAAACATAACAACGTTTTAAAAAATTCACCATCTTTGATTCAAAATGGCAGCTGAAATACCATTTTTCACATCGTTCGAGATAGAGAAATGAAATTTGGTATGACAGTGTATCATCACGAGTATGTTACGAAAATATAAGAAAACGTTAAAAATGTGTCCATCTTTTATCCAAAATGCCCGCCTAAGCCCCACTTTATAACGACTGAAGCTAGAGAAACGAAATTTGGTATGAAGGTGTACCATTACGAGTAGGTTAGAATAAATTCGGCTCGCCTCCCCTACTAGGGTACAGTTCCCAGCTGAAGCCTGATTGCGATAAAGGGGTGCGCCCCAGCGAGGCCATCTTGGATTTCTGGGGGCAGCGCCCCAATGAGGCGAAGCGAGTATATACATTACACAAGTGTAAAAGCTGCGAAATACGAGCAAAAGCACCAGGGGTGCAAACTGTCCAGTCAACTCCTTCAACCTTAAAAAGTGGTGAAATGGAATATGGATGAGCCTAGTTCCTCGCGCCAACTTCCAATACTCCTGCGTGTCCCACCAAGTTTTACTCGTCACAAACGTCAGCACTGCCAGGAGCATGTTATACAGGCAGAGTGGAAATTTCCCCATTCGGACGCAGCGCTCTGGAGTATGAGGGAATATCTGCATCATGTGGCGCAGTGCACTGCAGATTCTGGTTGTGATAAAAAGACTCAGTTCCTCCAAACTCCTCAAGTTCGATGCGCGGCCTGCCGTGTGATTCTTGGCGCAGCGACGCGAGCGAATCGAGGGGAGTATCAACACGTACGGCAGTGCATGCAACCGAGTTCCGCGTGTCACAAAACGTCAGCTTGCTATACAGGAACAAGAGTTTATTGCGAAATCAGCGATTTTGAGGTTCTGTAAGAAAAAAGATGTTAAAAATTGAAATATGAAATTTCGAATATGACGGTATATCATCGCTAGTAGATTACAAAATATCTGCAAAGACATCATTTTGAATCCAAAATGGCTGACTTCATAATCCATTTTCCAGAACGTTTGAACTAGGGATACGAAATTTTGCATAAAGGTGTATTAACAAGAGTAGTTTAGGAATAATTTACATCTTTGAAAAAGTTGTTAACTTGGATCAAAATGGCCGCACAAAAACTTTTTCCACACCATTCGAGCTATAGAAATGAAATTTGGTATGAAGGTATACCATCACAAGTAGGTAACGGCAATGTAAGAAAACTTTTTAAAAATTGCTTTCAACGTAGCCGCCCAAATACCATTTTCCAAACCACTGAAGCTAGAGAAACGAAATTTGGTATGAAGGTGTACCATCACGAAAATGTTTCAATAAATGGATCAAACCGCCGCTATGAACGTGCAGCCTCCGAGGCGATATGGGAAAAGGTCTGCACAGCATGGGGCGCTGTCCCCAGAAAGTCTGATAACAATAAAGGAGATGTAGCCCTAAAAAATTGAAGTTGGGGCGCACGCGGAATTCTGGGGCAGCACACCCAGCGAGGCGAACCCAGTATATATATATATACACGTATAAAAAGCTGTGAAATCCGAGCAAAACACCAGATGATGTTCGAGCCTTAGGGTTGGTGGTGGTG
>JAGDQP010006751.1:0-11718 GCA_022664845.1 Lepisma saccharinum | reverse complement strand
TACTTACGCCCCTTTATCGTAACCACTCTCCAGGATACTGTGCTTCCATGTTGCAGATTTTTTCCTATACCCACCACCCGTGGGAATGAGATATTTATTGAAACAGGGAAGCACAGTATCCTGGAGAGTGGTTACGATAAAGGGGCGTAAGTACCCAAAAACTCGAAGTTGGGGGCGCAGCCAGCTACGGGGGGCGAGGACCTAAACGAGGCCGAGCGAGCGAGTATATATATTATACACGTACAAAAAGCTGTGAAATCCGAACAAAAACACCAGAGGTGCAAAAAATGGAGCCAAGTTCTTTAGCCCTAAAAAGGTGTGAAATGGGAGACGGATGAGCCAAGTTCCTTGGTGACAGCATGTAACAGGAACAAAGGAACTTGGCGCGAGGTGGCAAGGTTCATGATCCTCAAGCTATAAGGGTGGTGGGGATCCTAAAACCCACTACGTCCACCACCACTAACCCTAAGACTGTTGCCAGCTCGCGCCAAGTTCCTTTGTTCCTGTTACATGCTGTCACCAAGGAACTTGGCTCATGCGTCTCCCATTTCACACCTTTTTAGGGCTAAAGAACTTGGCTCCACTTTTTGCACCTCTGGTGTTTTTGTTCGGATATGTATAAATAAACTTACTTTTCTGTTAAAAAAAATCACCCCGAACCGAACACAGGTCAGCTGTACGATACGGTAGCCACAACGCTAAAGCACCAACTTCCCAGCGGTTGCATGTCACTGTTCTTTATGCAACAGTGCTTTACGACACACCCATGAGTCAAAACACTACTTTCTACTTTGAATGATACTTTCTTCTTTTAAAGGTGTATTTGTGTACTTTACAAAATGCATTCCTTGTGTGCCTTTTGTACATATTAGTACGCCTTTTGTACAGCTGTAAAAGAGATCGTATTAGAATAAATACAAAGTTCAACTAAAATACACATAGAATATTGCAGCTAGCAATGCATTTATAATTTTAGTTGACTATTAAGAAAGTATTAATCATTTTTATTTGCTCTGGTAGCGTGTGAGATGATGTACTTTAACACTCAAACACACAATAATATAGATATAGTGGTTAATGGTTGAACTTCGTTTACTGGGACCGCGTTATCCTAACACTTTTAAGGAATATATTGTCAATCACTTGAAATCGAATGGCACTGATCCGATATACCGGAAGTAAGCCGTTTACGAGATGTGGCCACTTCGGGACTTACAAAGTGTAGACCCTAATTGACGCTGTCACACAATCCATTTTATTAAAACGGAGCCGCAAAGTTTTTTTTTTTTAATTTCGAGTATATTTCGACGTAACTGGAAGAGTTGAGTAGAAGTGTTCGAAAATCTAAAGTTAATTCCGGATATTGTAATCTTTTGGATTCCTAAATTGTAACTTTTCGATATTCCGGTTTTACGACATTTTTGATATTCTGACATTCCCAAATCACAAAATTTGGAATTTTGATTCCGGAATCCTGATTTCCATTCCGGAATTCCGAACACATGTAGACTTGAGTCGATTAGCTATTGTTTAATCCACTGGAAATAAAACTTTTTAGAGACAGTTTTTTTTAAATTTTAGATTTACAGACCAAATCAATAGTCTCCCAGTCTTCGTGCGGATGCAAACATGAATACCTAATTCTTTTCTTAGGCGGCAAAGAGCTTCTGGGGTTTAGACCTCGCCAGTTTTCTTCCTGGCGTTGTATTTCGGCAAAGATGGATTCTTCTAGAAACCGTGTTTTATCATCCTCATTCCTCAGATGTTTGAGATTATAACACATCAGACATAACCTTTTACCCCCACATCTTTCCTTCTCTCCTTGTAGGTCAACGGAACATCCGTTTAGCAAATGAATGGGCTTATAACAAAGAATGCAAGTGTGATCCCCGGTTGGAATCTGTCCCTTCTTACATGCGACACAATTCTCTTCTACAGTTTTTTCACTTTCCGGTTGCCCAAGTTGAGAGCTGGGGTGATTGCTTTCCTCGTTTGTTACTGTTTCTCTTTCATTATTTTCATGTTCTAAGCTATTTCTTTGATGATTCGTTTCCAAAGGAGAGACTGCAGCCGATCCAGCCAACTTGAGAGTTCTTTGAAGAGACTTTATATGTTCCGTTAGGAACTGGTCCACTCTTGTTGGTAGATCAATGCACTTGAACGTTAGAGTTTTAAGATCTTTGAAGTAGCTTTCTACGTGTGCACTGGGTGCCCGTTCCTCGCCGCACTTAAAAATATTTCTCATAACTTCAGACCATAAGGGCATTTTATTACATAATTTGTGCAGGGTGGTGACGAATTCTGGGAGAAAGTGTAAGTTTTCATCATCTCCATTGTCGCATATGGCTTGTTGCTCTCTCACAACATCCAACGTATCTTTAAAGACACTATCCTCATGCTCTGACACTTGGGAAAAACATTTCTTGACATCTTTCGCTATTGCTTTCCCAATTTGGAGAAAGTTCTTCCACAGTCCCAGCAATACTTTTCTTTAGTCTACTTTTGGCCTCTTTGCATGGAAATGTCTGGCCGTTCATTGTTCCATCATACTTACAGCCACAAGAACAATATCACCAAGAATGTTCTTAAACTGTTGCAGGCTTGTAGAATTTACAAGTAAACCTACACATCTCATGTACAACTCTTTTGTCACCTTACTTGAGGCACGGCAATTGTGATATGTTATTCATGAAATGTGTAACATCAAGTCTAATATACACAGGAGGATTACTTACATTGTCCACAGAGATCGCATGAAAACATTTATCAACAGGTACTCTTTAATATTATCACATTTTGCAAATGCTCTTGCTACTGCTGTTTAAAATAGCGGCGGAGTCATCAGTTATAATTTCCTTGGTAACAGCAGCTCCGGTTTTCTTCCATCTATGCAACCACATTTCAATTGCTTGTACGTCATGTGCCTGTGACAACATCTGCAATACAGGAACAGATTTCACACTTTTTGCAACCACTTGGTATAGAAAGATAGAATTTTATTTTCTCCGAAATCGACGACTGAGAAGGTTTTGAAGGTTTACACAGTTTTACTGTTGCGTCAATGCTACCTGTTGACAATTCTCCTTTGGCTTAGCCGTTATACCATTGCAATTGCTCTGGTAGCCAATAATAATTGTTTGTCTATAGCAGCACTAACGATTGACATAGTTACTTTGATTAGTGCTTTCATTTTGGCATGTGTGTATGGCAACTTGACGTCAAGTTGGCATACAACAAAAAAGTCGCTTTAATTTTATGTCTATAGCAGCACTGACGCCTGGATGCTAGCATTAACCAGCACTAGCGTAGCACTAACGATTGGTATAGTTACTTTAGTTACTGCTTTAATTTTAACATGTGTGTATGCTAACTTGACGTCAAGTTGGCATACAATGAAAAAGTAGCTCTAATTTTTAGTCTATAGTAGCACTAACGACGGGATGCTAGCACTAACCAGCTCTAACGTAGCACTAATGATTGTATTTTTTTTTCGTGTTGGCTAAATGTGTGTATGCTAACTTGACACACGTAATTTTCTTTCGGGTTAGTCGTTACGCTATAATTTTGTTTCGAAAAAGCCGCTGATCACAAAACGAACTTCGTGTGTTGTGAAATGAAAACGGAACTATGAATCCAGAAGAGTTTCTTAGGTAAAATAAATACATACGTTAGTAATTTATTTACAAGTAGTTTCTTTCAAATTTGCCGTTTTTCAAGTGGTGTATTTTTATTTCGATAGCTAATAATGTGGTTGCACTAAAATAGTGTGCGAAACCCTTTACGTCATTCCAAATTACCAAAAATTATTGTTGGGGCGCGCGGATTTTTTTGGATTCACCATGCCAAAAATGTTGAAAACCTATGAATTAGAGATTTTCATAAATAAAATTCAAAGCTCTTTCAAATGATGTCTTACTTGACCCCTATTATCACATTTCAAGAAAACTAACACATTTCGCCACTAGATCGCAGAGATGATCAAATTTATCACAGAGCTATTTCCAGGAGTCCTCTTCTGCTGTATGGTGACGGTGCAGGGTACGCTTGTAACGTTTGAGTAACTATTACCATTTTCACGCTAGAATGAATGATTACAAAGTTACCACCTGTTTTAATTGTGTAAATTTCAACTTTTAACAAGGAAACAAATTTAAAAGAAAGAGGATCTTTTAGTTTCAAGATGAGTCAAAAGTTTAGAAACCCCCTGGTATGGTTCGAAAATGGTTATAGGGAGTGAGATCAAATGTTGGATAATGGCGATGGAAAGCCTTAGTTCATGTCGCCCATCTTGGATTTGTGTTTAGAATTTTAAATGGAAATGGAAAATGTGAAGTCGTTTTTCACCTACGATTATTTGTTTAGAACTTAACGCTATCTCACATAAGAAGTTTGGTCTAAATTAAAAAGGGAATCAATTTTCCTTTGGCAATTGTGAGAACTTGATTGAAGCTTAGCGAATCTAACCAAAATAGTTTAAACACGGTTAAATCCAGTAGTTTCCAACAAGTTTATTTCATGCTTGTGTATAAACTTCAGCACAATATCAAGTCTCAGAAACTGAAAGCAAGTTACTGACAAACTTGTTGCAAGCTGGCATGTTATCTGAGCTGGCATATTATCTGAGCTGGCTTGTCATTCTGTTGTAGCAGGTAGGCCGAATTCAGCATGGCGCTAACCCTTGATGAATGGATCGAGACTGTGTTGAGTGGTGCTTGGAGGGTGTTTGCAGCTGAGTTTAACGCGCCTTATACGCAGAGATGACACAAAGCATATGCTACCGTCTTGAGATATCGAGGAAAGTTTAAGGAGGCGGGAGCTGTGCCTAACAGGGGACGTAGTGAACGACCAAGGACGCGACCGACAAGAACATTGTAAGGAACCTTGTTGCAACCACTGTGAAGAACCCCACACGTAATACCCGACAATTACAGACGATGTAAGCTGCTGTCAGTAAGAAGTCCGTATTTCGGGTGTTGTGCGAGACCATGTGGCGTCCATATAAGCAGTAAATAAAATAATATTAATAATAAACTAACAAGGAAACATACACGAAGCAACACACTCAGATTGGAACGAAAGTTTCATAGTTGATAGATTTCAACGTAAAAAGAAATAGTGTAAGCTCCTATGTTTCGCAATTTCCTCTAAAAGGAGCTAGGTGATTTGAAAGTTTTGTGATTTCCTTGTAAAATGCATTGGGTGATTCAAATGGGTACCACACAATTTCTACAGATTTGACGCAACATGAACGTAACCATATCAAATGTGAATGAGACCAAATACCACATATCTGATGAATGTTAATTTCTCCACCCGCCATCTTGGATTCAACTTATTTTTTCCAAATGGCAATAGCGGAAAGTTACATATCAAATGCACTTTCTCACAATATCACTGGTGACATTAGATTTACTATATTTCTAACCGTTCTCAAGTTATCGCGTGTTACATTTTATATTTAGAATGTATTGAATTCTCCATATAATTTTCACATATTTTCTACAGGTTATATAAAATATGAACGTATCCATATACAATGTGAATGCGATCAAGTACTGCATCTTTGAAATATACTACATGCTCCGTCCGCCATCTTGGATTCTACTTATTTTCTTCAAATAAGAATAGTGGCAAGTGACATCAAATTCCTCTGCAATTTTCTCAGGAACTCACTGATGCAATTTGTTTACCGTATCTTTAACCAGTCTCAAGTTATTACAAATTAATTAAATAAAATATCGTTTTTAATTCCATAGTACTGTAACAATGGGCGAAAATTATAAAATAAGATAAGATCGTGCCGGTTATTGCCAGATAAGGTAATAACTCTAGATACCCCGAAATTCATTTTATTACACATAGTGCAGTGGTGAAACTCATTCACATATTTAGACAAACAGGAAGTTGGTGTAATCTTGGAGGAATTAACTTAGAAGGAGACGCCCATTCCTACCCCTACTTCGAAAGCAAATTGAAGCTGAAAATGGCCGCCGCCCTGATTGTATGTATCGCGTTCCGCCATATTGTGTTTGGAATAAAACTGAAGTACTCTATTTGCAGACGTGCAAATAATCAGTTTATTATTTATGCTTTTAACTGAATTTTAACATTGTTACGACTTACGAGTTGTATTGCGTTTGGATGTACAAACAGATGTAACAAGAAATCTCCCAATGTCACATTTTACTGATAAATACTGAGAAAACTCCTACCCAAATATAATATTTTGATATAAATTGATTCCAGGGAGAAAATTAAAAGTTTATTTCTGTATTTTTCGTTATGCCGTTTATGTGCTAGTACGAGAATTTAAAGAGAAAGATTACTGCTTTGAAATTTATTATAATTTTTATTTAATTACAAGGAAACTGACTAAAGAAAATGTCAGTAGTATCCATTATATTTCATTACATTGTCTATACTTGAGGGAAAACCTATTGTTTTCGATTTTCCCTTTGGTCGGATACTCTTCTCTATGTAGAGCGATACAATATTTTATAAGCACTGACAAATACATCTGTGTACGTGTTTGTATTTTTAATCAGAAGTCCAAACATTCAGGCGTAAATTAAAGTTAATCTACAATTCAGTAATGTGTCATATGTCATTGCTCCTCATCTGTCAGGTGTATGAAAGACTAGATTGTTACAAATCATTTCGAAATGAGCGATTCTTTTAAAAGGCTATCTCACACGTCTCGACAAAGGCGATATCACGCGGGGGCGGGGGATTCATGCATAGACCCAAAATAATGCCGAGTAAGCGAAGGCGGGTTAATTAAAGTCAGCTTGTCTCATCCATTGCGTCTTATCATCGACATATCGGACACATTCTAATTCCCGCCCTTCTGCTGCTGCAAATAATTCCATCTTCTGCACCGACTTTTCTGGTTTAAAATGATTAATAAATTACAGACCGAAAGGTCCTGAGCCTGACCCAACGCCATCTGTCCGCGGTTGGTAGAACTGTATCCAGCTGGCCACGAACAGGCGTTAGGGGCTTTGTAGACCGAGTGTGGCCGTCAAGTCTTTATTCACCTGACTCTCCAGTTTGCCTCACGACGCTGGGTGGACGCCGAAAATTGGAACTCCATTCGGGGCCACGCGGACATGAGTCCAACGTTCTAACCACTAGACTATGGAGCCCGACTTTTCTGCTTTATTCTCCATTAATTCTAAACGGTAACGCTTACATTTGTCGATATTAACGAATTTCAAAATCTGTTAACTTGTAATTTATCCAGCAAATTTTACCTTTTAGTTTACCCCTCTACGCAATTTAACCCGGAATTAATAACTAAGTTAGAGCGTGATCAGCATTTTTCCGCTTTATTTTTTATTTTTGAAAATTATATATCTACAGGCTTAACCTAGGTACAGCGAGCATAATGAAGGTAATAATGCAGGAAAATTAATGACTTCGAAGGTCTCTGGACAAAATGAACCAATGGTGGTTTGTCATTATCTTCCTCTGGATGAGAAGCAGAGAAGAAAGAGGCACATCCACACTCTGAGCGAATTTTGAACCCATAAAGCTGTGTCAGTATCATTTGCAGAAGAATCCCTTAATGTGCACGACTGCTCAGGTGGGCATAGTAAATAGATAATCTTAACTCCACGGGAATAGACCTATCACTTTATTTCTTCTGGGTAATAATATCGATAAAATCTCACTTTAATTTTGACGAATTTTTGAATTTTTATTTATTTATGGCCTTTATGTAATTTTCACTCATACTGGGAAAGGGTAAGTGAGAGGAAAGTACAATCTCGGCATTTCCATGGTGTGAGACAAAAACCTAAGTCAGAATGAGTGGCGGGTGGCATCGTTCCAAGAACCTTCCGATTACTTAGTTACGGTGGTTTGGTGTTGGATGGCTTTGTTAATGTGGGCGATATTCTACATTTTTTAATACTTCCTTGTCTTTTCTTCAGTACTGATTTCAATGTCATTTACATAAAGTATATAAAAAGATACTGTGTTATCAGTTCTTTCAAGAATCTTTCGATCTTAGTAACCTGCAGTCTTACACAGTTAACAGCTACAGATGTCGATATTTTTCATTATACAGTGTTTATTCTGTTAAAAAAATTTCCATATAAATATTATCTGTATGACGTACATAAAACAATAAGGCTTTCGTTGTTTTCTTCCAAACGCAAGATGGCGGATAGCAACACTGCAAAATTTACGGGCGGCCATTTTCAGCTTCATAATTTGTCAGCCTGGACGTCTCCTTCTATTCTAATTCCTCCATGGGTGTAATAAACCGAAAAGCGGAGGCCTAAAATCGCAACTTATACGGAGGCAGCAATTGTGGATTTGACAACTCTTCTTAAAAAACGAAGTAAATTATGAGAATGTGGCCTCAGTCAAACCTACATTATTCGTATCCTCTACAAACATAAACGGCCCCTGTACAAGCTGTAAATGCCACATGAATTGTGTGAGGATGATCCGAATCGGCATCCTTAGTTTTGCGAGAGGCCCGAAGCAACTTCGGAGTAATCATTAAACATCTTTAGCATTAAACATCTGTTTTAGTTATGAAGTCCTTTATTTACTAATGGAGAGGTCTAACACCAATCCACATTGGTATCAACCAAGTAGAATGCAAGCTTCACGAAAAGTTCTGGTGTGGTGTGGTATGTGGGATAGTCGAGTAATAATTATCTTCGCACCCTGGAAGATTCAATACTCCCACTTACGTTACATAAAGACGGCGATTTCACTAACCCCCCTTCCACAGAACAGTGCTACCCCTCATTTCAACATACCTGTTTGTGCATATCTAGATAAACAATTATTTGGGTATCCACAGTCATGGAATCACTACTCTCTCTCTCTGTTCTTTCATTACTGATAAAAATGTCACCACGTGTTTTTGTTACTGACAAATATACCTATATTTATAACAGTGACAGTGATTAGCGAAAAGCAATGCAAACTAACTAATCTGTTTTAACTCTCTCACACATATTTGGCATTACTATGTGCTGTGTGATAGACTTTTAAATACTGTAATATCAGGGGTGGATTTCGGTTTGATTTCTTGGCCTGGCCCACTGCTCCGAACGGGTATATTTTTGGGGCAGTATAACGGTTCATTACAGGATAATAATAATAATTATTATTAATATGCTTTGTTCCGCTATGCGTTTGGAAACTTGTGACCTACCCCGGCGAGGCCAGTACAGGGTCGAAATCCACCCCTGCGCATTTAGCTTCCCCAGAAGTTAAGCTCTGACTCTAACAGACATTCAAAATCACTTTACATATATGAGTAGCTTACTCTTGGTGCCTTGTTTTTCATATCTGCCAATGGACTAGACACTAGAAGTTCAATTATTTCCTGCTGAGAAAAAAACTCAACAATGGATTAAAATTACACTCCGCTCAGCAACAGACTTCACCCGAAGAGGCGATGTGAGCGAAATCCAGGAAGAAGTTACAAACATATGGCAATATGGTCATAATGATTTTCTATCAAACTAAATTTCTCGTAAGAGAAGAATTTTTACAATTACGCGATTTCTTTTTAGTTGTAACTGATAAGATTTTTCCATTGCATATTGTTCCATTTTTTTATTATTATTATCACTTCGAGGACTACTGTGCAGGAAATAAATTTGTGCAGGAGCATTTTGTTTCATCTTCTCGTGTATAATTTGAAGTTACGACTTCCCTTTCGTTGTATACAGCGTGTTGCAAAATAACACAAACAAAACTATTTCACGGGATTCCTGACATGAAAATTAAAAAATGATAAATGCTTCATTTCAGCGATATAGACTTCCAAAAGTGGGAAAGTGAGCTCTAGAACTTGATATTTCGAATACCACTAACAGAAGAATTGAGGCGTCATAGTAACCTAAAATACTTCAAACCTACGGTTGCATTTCAAAAGTGGAAATCCGGGACGCTACCAATTTACGAAACTCTTTGAAATGTGCAAAATAAAAAAAGTTAAACGAGTTAAACACTTTAATTTACTTTCTTGTGTTAAAAACTATGTCAATTTTATGTCCAACATTCCATATACCGTTTCTCTATCCTAACACCGCTCAGCCTGTGTCTAGCAGGCCCGTACTGGCTCCAAAATTGTAATCGGGCAAATTGCATTGAAGTGGGCGTACCACCAGAAAGATATTTTAAAAGGCATAATTTTCGTTAATAACAAATATCTTGAGAGCATTGTGTGACTTCAACTAACTTTAACTATCCTCTACTTTTACTATTCTTTAAAAAAATAATCGAATTTCAAAAATGTTTATTAGACATTTCAAAACAATTACGCATTACATATATTACAAACATTTAGCAAACAATGTATGGATTCAGAAAAACTTATGGATATTTTCATACTTATAGAGTAGAGTATGGCAAAAACCTCAGAAATGATAGATTCTACATTATTACATAACAAACACGCAATACACATCTGATAGAGAACTGATACAAACTTATACAGAACTGATATTTTTATACGCTTTATTACATATTATATTATGACTAAAATAAATTACAAAGCTGATATATTTCTACATTTGCAATTTCCTGGTACAATACAAAATGACAAGTAAAAGGAAGCAGGCTTCTAAATACATGCCTTCTTAACAGAGGGAAGAGTCACGGATTAAGATATCTAGCAATCTCTTTACTTGTAGAACACAAATAGTCTATAACTTTTTCTGGTTCGATTTTACTGGTGAGCTCTCTCTCGAAACTCATTAGTAACAACGTTTCCAAAAGGATCTGACTCAATGAACTCCTCAAACGGTTCTTTATTATCATTAGTTTCGAAAACGCCCTTTCGCAACAAACCTGTGTAACAGGAATGGTTAAAATGAATTTATACACTCTGAACAAAGTGTCAAATTGTGCATCAAACAGTCTGTACTTCAAGAGGACGAGAAAAGCAGCACAATAAACACATTTGGTGCAGAATTTCTTCTTGTCACGTGTTTGATCTCTTTGAACTTTCTCTTGTTCTGTATCTGGTACTCCAGAATCCACCTCAAAGAGATCATCAATCTCATCAGAGTCGTCATCTTCTTGGAGTGCTTGATTGCCTTTTTATATCGTCCAACAGACTTGTACTTAAGTGTTCCCACTGGTTGGAAAACCTGAAGAGTTGCTCTCTTACTGTAGCGACATCCATTTGGCAAAGTTCAGTGACTTTATACAGTACTCCATCTGTGACAGAGTTAATCATATTCCAGACTTTGATATAATGTAAATTCTGACTTTACAATAAAGTTGACGCGTTTGACATAATCGAAAACACCCGCAGATAAATGAACGCTGTAACAACATTCTCGTAATTGACGAAATACTTCAAAATTTTCGAAGCATCAAATCTAGTAACGACGTTGAAGCGCGATGAGTGACTGGTGGTATCAAGAACCATGATAAATTCTAAGAAGATACATTTTTTTTGCAGATTGTTTTCGAGCATTAACACCTACTTCATTAGTCCATTCAGTGAAGTTTCCAAAGATTTTTGTTAGTGCTGCTTCCTTACTGAGAAACCTTGTATCGCCGATTGCAGTAGTAGATATTAATTTCGCGCTTCCGAACCGATTCTCCAAAGCAACTTTCCATTCTTTTATGTGAATCACGGAAAAAAGAAGAACATAACTTCAGCGTCCCATAATAAAGTCGAACTGAAGAAGTTTCATCACAGACAAACAGATTTAGCACATGAGAACTGCCCCT
>JAGDQP010006750.1:30016-70645 GCA_022664845.1 Lepisma saccharinum | reverse complement strand
AAAATGTATCGAACCTTTAGTGTTGGCGTACATTCTAATACATATTTCACGTGCCTCAATCGCAATCAAACGCATTTCAAAATTGGCGTAGATAGATGAACACTGGTGCCACACCGTTAATATTCAACAGTCAGAGAACAGTACATCGTCAATGACGTTTATTTTCTAAACCACATCTTCTTTTTTTAGCTTGTAAGCTTTCAGCCATTTTATATACAGAAATAATTAAACAATTCACAAGACACATTTCACATATCAGTGGCACTAAAGCATACGATTTTCCGTAAGCACTGAACTATATGAAGCAAATAAGTCTATCACTTTCTCGTGATCAATGGAGATGTCCCATTCACTAGCAATTGCAATCAAGCCCTCTCGTCGGTCACCACCCATTGTAGATCTCAAATCAGTTTTGACTCGTTTTAATTTAGAAAAAGACCTTTCAGTGGTAACACTCGTTACGGGCAACGTGACAGCAATCTTCAGAAGAGAATAAAGATTTGGGAAAACAGTTTTCAGTTTAGACTTGCAAAATATTTTGAAAATTTCTGGGAGACTGCCAACATTGGAAGGTTTAGATATTCCCAGATCCTCGTTATCATCCGACATAACATCATCAGAAGAATTCGGGGCTTTCTCGCTATCTATGTCCGAATCTACTATCCATTTATTTTCGCTGTGAAGATCCCTTGGTAGGTCAACCGTTTTCCCAAGCTCTTCGAAGATTTCTGTCACGTTGCCCGTAACGAGTGTTACCACTGAAAGGTCTTTTTCTAAATTAAAACGGGGCTAAACGAAGTGAATGCATCTTCAGGTAAACCTTTTTTTGCGGACCTCGGAAAGACGTTTCAGTGAGAGCAAAGACAAATTCAGAAGCATTAAAGTAGTAGCATTATCTTCTCCTACAAAGCGCCCTTCATTTGTGTAATGGCCATAGCAATGCTGGCGTAGAAAGTTTCCACCTTGAATGAATCTTTGGGGTCCATAATTGGCTCATCATCAGCTATTTCGCCACGCATCTTATGTTTTCTAAAGTGAGTGTGACACAGAGGCTGAAATTCAATTTCAGTGCCCTTCATGAAATCCTCCCCGTGTGAGACAATACTATTAAAGTTATTTCGGAGATCTTGATACTTGTCAGGTGTGTTTCAAGCATAGACATTGCATGCAGATAACAAATCTAAGTCCGGACTTTGTAACATCATTGTGAAAGGGTCAGTGATTTTTAAAATCCTAACAAAAGTTGCCGCAGTTAAAATAAATCTCTCCGAAGTAAAATATGCAATAAACCCTCCTGCCAGGGCGCCCGCTTGCTTATCAGAAGGTCCTTCAATGTGTCGAATTTCCTGTATGGCTTCCAACAAGGTCTCAAATGTTATCAATACAGTTTCCAGAGCGTATGAATGGGACATCCATCTTGTGATATTAACTCGCTTTAACCTTCTAATTCTTTGGTTAGGGTAATGCTTTTTCCTCGAATAAATGAACGCGTCTTTTGCTGTTACTTATGAATGCAAATAACTTCTCTAAATTACCAAAAAGATCCATAGCATTCACAGAGGATCCGACGGAAGCAGTCACAATCAGGTTTAGTCTGTTCGCCCAACACCATATATATGCTGCCCTCGGATTTTGTTCCTTAATCAGCGCTTGGAGACTTTTGTACAGAGAACGCATATTCGATGCCCCATCATGTGATTGCTCAACAAGTTCCGAGACCCAATCTAGACCATTTTTCTCACATGCTTCATTGAATAATCTAGACAAATCTTTACCAGTTGTTGTTGGTGATTCTTTTAAAGCCAAGAGACGTTCATTAATATCACCCGTTTCTTCATTAACGTATCTTACTATAAAAGGCACTTGTTCCTTGCCATCGTGTGAGAATGCTCCGCTAGTAGCACAACAAGATATTTGAAATTTCCCCGTAGTCTACTTGTCAATATCTCTCGATGCCCTCGAAATGCTAAACAGTGTTTGCCTAAAAACAATGTTATATCGATAAGCTGTTTCACAATAAGCCTATTCCTAGCAACTTCCATTGTTTTCATTTGCTTTACAGCTTCACGGATTTTCAGTGCAAGAGTTGCTTCGATATGAGTGTTCTATGTCTCGTGACAAATAATGCTCATAGTTCCTGTATTCCATGAATAAAAACCAGTCGAAACAAACAAGCAGCTAGTTGTAAATAATCAATTTGAATGAATACAATAAATTTCAAACTCTTCAAAATTAAACCCAACTACAAAGCTCACTTACTCAAAAATTACTACGGTTTTGCTGCTATCTATTGTGAATCAAGATCAACTCTTGGCTATTGTCAAGTAGCACACAGTTATACTTCTGTTTGAGTAACCTATTACAAATCTAACGAGCAAGCAAAACTATTTCACTGAAGAAAACTTATACTTGTTTAAATGACTAATTTATACTTATACTACTTTGTTATTGAAACATGGCAATTAAAACAGATCTTACAATATAGTATATCCAGTGTGTGAATTAACGGGAGGATGAGGGAGATGTATGTGAGCCTTCAATAAGAAAAGGCATTTTTTTTTCCTAGATGTTTCATACACTCAAAATTTTACGATAAGATTTTCTGTAGATACAATATGACATCTGTCCAGTCAGTGGTGTAAGAGATGATTGGAATAAATTTCAAGCCTTCAGTAAAATACGGATATAAAGTGTCCAAGATAATTCACTCTCAAATTTTTCGGGTAACTTTTTTTTGTGTAGATCACATACATATACAATTGGATTGAAATCCGTCCAGTGATTTAAAAGTTGAAAGACGCGACAGACAGAACCTCCATATAAAATGTTCTTTCGAACGTATCGATTCGACTCAGTAAAAAAACATTTAAGAATAATAATAACCGCTACTTCTCAGTTTTTGGTTAAGTTACTGTATTGGTTTCTCTAAGATCTCAGAGTCACTATTGTGAATAAAAATTTACTAGGCAATACCTTATGTCTACAAAGTAATGGTAGAGACAGAAAAAATTCGCAGTCCAGATAACATCGGAAAGATTAATATAATTAAAGAAAACAGAATTGACGGTCTTTTGGGAAGAATTTATTGTCTTTCAAATTTTTAAATAACGCAAATTTCGCCAAATGTTAACAATATTTTTTTAAGCATATACCAAAAATTGCAGGCTAATTTAAACTTTTTTTTCCAAGAAATATAACAAATCCAAGCCTAAGACCACTTTCACGAAAATGTTATTTCCGTCGCGCGATTTAAAATGACCACAAGAGTCATTCCGTAAATGATCCTAAAAGAATCAATCATTTTATGCATTATCGCCCAACTTTCGACCAGTGACATTCTGAAAGCCATGCCGTCGTGTCCTAAATAATGTCATCGGAAATAATGTTGGTCAACATTATATTTCAAAACGTAAGACTTTTCTGCCTTCCACTTTGTTGATCTTTTGTGCAGTTTCGTGGAGGTTTCTGTCTAACAGAAATATTTTTCTGTCTCTCATTTTGCCGAAAGATCAAAATGATTTTGATACTGGAAGCTTTATAGATGAGATTAGGAAAAAATAAAATAATTTGGGATTCATTATCAGAAGGGTACAAAAACAAAACTTTTAAGAGTTTACAATGGATTGAAATGTGTAATGCAAAAGGAATCCCTAAAGCAGGCATTAATTAGTAAGACACTTAAATATCTAAGATGTTTTTCCTATCTTCCCACAATTATTTAAACTAGGGACAGCGAAATTCGATTTTTTTTCTTTTTTTATATTTTAGTTTCAGATGTGAATATTTCATGATTTTAAAAACTAGAATAGTTTGGAATACATTGTAAAAAAACTGGAGATTCCAGATTTTTAAATGCAGGAATAAAAAATCTGGCTGTGTTTGCCTTCTCTTATCTACTAATCTTTCTTCTTATATTTTAGACTAACCTAAGATTGCAAACATTATTCCTAAGAAAATCGGAAATCTTTAGTCTTGAACCAAGTTTTATTAAGTTTGAATTTTTACTGCACAGGAATCGGATGCTACTGAAAAATAGAAGAAAACGTTTCTTCATCTTTGTCTACAAAATGAAGAAGATCATTTCAACATTACATGAACAAAAACCACTCTTCAATCTGGCAAAGAGTTGTTGGCAGAATTGATATCAACAAAAGTGACGGCAGATAAATCACACGTTTGCAAAAATTTGTTTACGTCGATTTATGAAATAATTATTTTTGCTACTGTAAACTGCGTGACGAAAAACACATGCATAAAAGTGCAAATATGCTTGAGTTGTTTAGTCCGACAAAAACGTTTTAACGTAGTGGGAAAATTCGCGTTATATACCTAAATTAATTGAATTATTAAAATTGGCGATGCTCGCGTTGTTTTGCGATTTGTAAAAGCATAAATTGGGCTCAAAAGAGTAATTATCTATGTGTTAATGTTATTTTCTTACAGATTTTTCACGTTTCCCATACTTCAGACAAATTCTAAGGGCAACATGAGAAATTGGCCCATTAAAAATAAATCCCTGTTTCCAAATGTTTAAAAATATCAGTGTTTAAACTAATTTTCTTAATATGACACACAGGCATAATTAATGCTTCCTTTTTCAGCGTATTCCTTTAAGAACCATGTTCTACCTTTTCTTTCCATGCTCTTTGATATGTTCACTTTGACTACTCTGAGTAGAATCGTAGCTTTGTTGCTGGACTCTGCAGTGACTGAGATGTGAAAGAAAGATGTTGCCCAGATAACATTTTCCTCCTGAATATACCTTGCACCTTCATTTTTGAAATCACTGTGTAACGTTGCATTAAATGCTGCAAAATTACAGAACCAGTTACTCTCAATTATCAAGTCTTCAATGTTTCGTAAGTAGGCATCCTACAATCTTCGACCAATGCATTTCGAATCCTCCAATACCAATTCTGTATATGCTTCAGGAGTGCACTGCGAGTCAAGGAAGTTGAACGGTAGGACATCCTTTGTTTATACGTGAAGTCAGTACACTTCTCATTTGGTAGAGTACATATATATTTTCTTTCCTCTTCTCCTCTCTTCTCTTCTCTTCTCTTCTCTTCTCTTCTCTTCTCTTCTCTTCTCTTCTCTTCTCTTCTCTTCTCTTCTCTTCTCCTCCTGCAACCTGACCCCCTCCTCTACAGACCCACCCACCCCAAATCAGGTCATGCAATTGCATGACCTGCCTATATGGCGTGGGCGCCTCTGTCTGTCCGCAAAGGGGAAAGTGAACAACTGCTCGTGCTGTACGCCCTTGGAAGTGCACAACCCATTTTGTGCAAAGAATGCATAGGAAAGAAGAGACAGGGGTGGAAAAAGAGACGGGATGCAGAAAAAAGGGGTGGAAAAAGAGAAAAAGGATGCATAAATACAGAGGTCCCCCAAATGTAAAAAAAAAAAAAAAGATGTAATGTGTTTTTTTTAAAGTCCGCTTGATAATTTTAGTCCTCTGCATTAAAAGCCTAGAACGTAATCGAACTGGTCAAAATGATATGAATATGTGATTATCTGAATTGAAAAAATATACTGGTTTTCAGGGTGCTGTTTCTCAGGAAAGGTTGAATGTCAAAGTTTATTTTTTGTACACTATTGCATATCAAAGTGTATGTAAGGTGGACAGGAAATGAAGCCTGATATATGGTTCCTTAATTTTATGATTTTATAAAATAAAAAATTCGTAATTTATGAATATTTGAGGTTCAATATCTCTCGTAGGGAACCAGAAAAAAATCTAATTGTGTTACATGTTATGCACTTATATAGGAAGAATTTAAGGTAGTAATTTCAATTTTTATACTTGAGTTTGAATGGAGTTACAAATTTGCAAAGTGGAGTTGATTTATGCTCGTGTGCGCTTTGGTAAATATATTGTATTACCACAGAACGCCAAAGACAGACGTCAACTTCTTTTTTCAGAAGATAAGGTATTTGCAAGGAACATTATCATGACTCTTCTTCGAATTGTGTTTATAACATTTTATATATTCATTATACAAAGCCAAAACTTTACAGTATATTTTTAAGTTGTTTTCATTTAGGTATTTGCGTAGCCCACCACAACATAAATGTAACTTTGTTTACCGACAGAGTTAAGAGTTAATCAAAAGATTCCAACTACTTCATCAGCTCACAATAAAAGCCCAAAAGCCTAACAATATTTTACAAACCCCTTCCCAAAGAGAACCTACGCGATATATTGTTATTCAAATACAAGTTTTGTTTTGGTAACTTTATTTATCTTCCACAATAAATGTTTTGTTACAATGATAAATATTTACACTAAATTTTGTATTTAATGACGAAAATATAAATTTGTACAAAGTGCATTGAAAATGTTTGTCTTTTGCGAAGAGGTAACGATTAAAAAAATGTATTAGTGAGGTATAATCTGGAAATACCATTTCATTTGAAAAACACTTTCAATTTAAAACAACCCA
This sequence comes from Lepisma saccharinum, assembly GCA_022664845.1. NCBI lineage: Eukaryota > Metazoa > Arthropoda > Insecta > Zygentoma > Lepismatidae > Lepisma > Lepisma saccharinum. The sequence goes on along the minus strand of JAGDQP010006750.1, from coordinate 64,202 downwards.
AGGAACATGCTTCGTTGGGCCTATCTATGGTATTATGTCCGCAACGTTGGTTTATGGTGGGTTGGATTTCCAACCAATGTCCGACCACAAAAGAATCAAATTAGTCAATAGTTGACCCAATGTCAAGAAAACTAACGAAAGGCCAACGTAGGAAACAAAGTATGCCCGGTTGGTAACATACCGGCCATGCTTTGGGTAAAAGTTGGTACAAGTATGCCTGGTTGATATAACGTAAAGCCACCATAAACGCAATAGCTGTTCGGTTACATCCGGTCGTTGGGCATCGCTTTTAGGGCCAACTAGTACGTAGGCCGAACCATTTTACGTCAAAACATGCAATTAGATTTTCGTTGGTCCAACAAGATTTTGCTACTTGGGAACTAGGTTAGCTTTTCATGCAACCGTGCGTTGCTTGCGATTTGGATGCGTAGTCAATTGAAACATATGTTTAAGTACGTGTTTTAAGTGTAACACGACAGTCTATTGGCTGCTCACAGAAATCTCAAGCAAAGCACGCGGTGAATGCTTGTAAAGAAAGCAAGCATAAGGGTTGTTTTTCTTGGAAGCGTGCGTTGCTTGCGATTTGGGTGAGTAGCCAATTGTAACACGTGTTTTATTACGTGTGCTACGTGTAACACGTGTTTCAATTGGCTACTCACTCCAATCGGAAGGAAAGCACAACGCAAGCTTGCAAGAAAATCAGCCCTTACACGTAGAGTTCGGGGCAGAAGAGAGCAGTTACGTAAGAGCGTAAACTTCTCTCATCACGGTGGATGTGGAGAAAGCTTGTCGGAGCAGCCAGCCAATACTCAGTCAATCAGTGCTGTAGTTTTCTAGTCAGTTTTTACTGTAAACTTACTAGGCTAGACACATTATTAATAAAACTTTCTCTGTACTGAAGTACTTTCGTATTGAACTGTGTGCTTGGTGGTTTGTTTATAAAAGTGATTGTACTATGTATTTGAAGATAATAACATCTAGCTACTAGTACTGAAATCAAAATAGTTCATAGCTTTAGTATTTGCCAAGTCCTACTTCACGATTTGCTATGCCCGATGAAAACTGAGTAAATTTGAAACATGGGAAACTAAGGACTGATTTTCATGAACGCTTGCGTTGCTTGCTTTCCTTGCGATTTGGGTGACTAGCTAATTACACTTAGAATACGCAATAAAACACGTGTTTCAATTGGTTACTCACCCAACTCGTAAGCAACGCAAGCTTTCATGTAAATCAGCCCTAAGTGCTTGTAATGGTACTAGGGTTACCAACTGGAAATTGTCAAATGCAGGACAAAATTCCGATAAAAGCCGGACTTTTTTTTTTTTTTAATGCCGGACACAATGAATTTGCAGCAATGAACATTTTTTGGGCACAGTTGCGTTCGTTATGTAGCTTTCCATCAAGTGGTGAAAGTTTTGGAGAAGTTAAAGGCAAAAATATTTACAACGGAAAACTTGATTTTCTTTTTGAAAAAGCAGCAGCCGAACGCTCATCCACATGAACACAAGATTATCCATTAAGAAAAGTTTGCATCAAGTATAAAAAAATAAGGATTTGGAAAAGATAACATATTATTATACATATACCCATCGACCTCCCATTAATACGATACTGGACTGACTGCAGTCGTTGAAAATTTCATGTATATGTGAAGCTAGGAAGCGGAGAGGAAACTTAATCTCGTTTGTCCACTTCCAGTCTAAACCAATATGGACTAAATTTTCGATTCTAACGCAGTTTTATACGCTTGATATCGTTGTGTGGCCCGTTTTTTAATTTATATCTTAATTCTTGCAAAAAAAGGAAATATTGTTTGCAGTATTTTCTATTGTATACAGAGTACGATATATTATTACATTAATAACTCAGGAATTAAGACTTAAATAAAAAAAAAACGGGCCACACAGCGATATTAAGCGTATAAAACTGAGTTAGAACTGAAGATTTGGTCCACATCGGATTAGACTGGAAGTGGACAAACGAATTTAAATATTTGCTCTGGCGTGTACCTTTAAACAGTAAGTAGTTACTCTAGTATAGTTTACGTAGAGCTCGATACATATACCTTACAAATACTTAGAATAGTATTAGGGGATTTTTACTAAAGCTTGCGATTTGGGTGAGTAGGCAATTGAAACACGTGTTTTATTGTAAGGTAAGTGTAACACGTGTTTCAATTGGCTATTCACCCAAATCGCAAGCTTTCATGAAAATCAGCCCTTATAATAAGTTAAATTGGCCTGTGATCAATGAAAACCAAGACGATTACTAAACTTGCTGTCAGATCATAATAAACCATTGTTTTGAAATAAATTTTGTTTAATTCATAAATCAATTGTATAAACTTTAGCAGAATCTAATTGATAATGTATGCAGTCAACTTTATCTTAGTTTAGAAATAAAAATGAATGGCAGATTAAAGGAAATAATCTTTCTGTACTTTTTCTTCATTTTGTTTAAAAAGCATCAGTCTACAACTTTGAGTGAACTGATCAATAACATATTGATATATTGCAATGCCGATAGAATCTAATGCCTCAGAAAGACTTTTGAATCATCGAACCTGCTAACTTCCATAGAATTTATCTCACTTTATTATTTTCCATTGTAGAAACGTTCTCAGTTTTCCAAAAATTTATACTACTGGACTGATAGATATCCTTTTATGCTATTCATTTGCAAATTCTAGGACATTTTATTATCCATCACATTCTCCATATTTTGGTATTTTTTCACTGAACCTTTTAGTTATCTATATACATTGCTGCTAATTTTAATTGTGTTCGATCTATTACGAAGGAAATAGATCTATTACGATAGAAATGTTATGCATTGTGTAGTAAGTAAGATAATAAATATCCCATGGTTTATTTAGTTCAATAGCGAGAACTATCTCAACATGGGGTAATATTCGAGGATAGTTACTCACACAGATACGGAGTCACGCAAATATCATTATACCCCTGTATATTATCTACCAGAACAAACATGTTATATTAACGTTGTAACTTATGTTGTACATGGTATAAAGGAACCAATCTTCGTTAAGAATCAACGAATCGTTAAGTAAATTGAAGAACTTTCAAATACATTATTTTTTATTAACTAACCATTCGATAAATTCTTAACGAAAGTTGCTGAGACTCACTATCAATGCAATATTGCAAGTTGAGTGACTTCCAATTTATTTAGTAATTACATTAGAGTTTTATACAGAAATTTTGTAACAATAAACCAAAGAATATCGTTATGTATCAAAACATGTTAGTCACTATGGTTTGTTAATGACGTCACTTATTACTGCGGTCTTGGGTCACTAGTTTTTATTAGCGCTCTTCGGCAACAAACGTATGACGTGATAGTAACAATAAGACATTTTATATTGTTATAAAAAAAAGAAGACAAGTTACTTATTGTTTTGTGCATTTGAGATACAGTATTTAGAATTATTTCTGGGTTAGAATAAAATTGGTCCTCTTTTTAGAGCGCACTTCCAAGGGAACTTATTCTGATAAGTTCAATACATAAAAAAAAATCTCCAGAGAAAGATGTCTATAGGATTTTATTATATACCTCATTTGAATTGTGCGTGTTTATAATTACACCAAAAATACAAAAAATATTATTGATTAGAACATTCCCAACATAAAACGTAAATAACTTTCAATGTCTGTCACAAAAAAAAAAAAAAATATTTTCCATGAGTCCAAATTGAAATGAAAGTAAGATTCATAAATCATCTTATATGGCTTGAACATCAATACAATTGAATCGATCATTGTTAAAAGGGGATATGTGCTATGTACTTTTAATGGCACATATACCGTTTTAACAATGACCGATTCAATTATATATTACAGTCAATTTATTATATTATTTTTACACTGTTTCACCAAAACTTAAATTATTGTGCCTGTTTTCGAATTCTTACTGTTAATAAAATAAAAAGGAGAAACAAATGTTTTGTGCTTATAATTGTGGTAACAAGATATAATATAATTAATGCATATAAGTCTTAGTAACATACAAGTACTCAAAAACATATAGGAACATGAAACAAATTGAACAACAGTCTTAGGTCATATTATTTTCATATCTACATGTAAATATTGCTCCATTAGACTTTATCCTTACACGTCCTTTTCCTTATTATATTTCAATACACGAAATTAAGCCATCACCTTAATCAGTGGCGAAGTTGGGTTTTCTTTTGCCCCAAACCAGCGCACAATGTTGTGTTTCTAGCTTTTGTTCTTAACACTTTGTACCATCAACCTCTGGGACTTCCCGCAATTGCGTGGACTTCAGATGTACATCTCCGCAGCTGCATTAGCGTTAATAACGAGTCCTTTCCTAGTTCTAGTTCAAGTCCTCTTTCTCGAAATTTGGATTCGAATTAATATGCTACTCTTAATTTTGACTTATAAGCTGCTGCTTTCTTAAGCTACAGTTCATTCTTTCCTGCCTTTTGTAATTTAAAAGTTATAAACAAAAAAAATGAAGAATTTTAAGGTTGACCTCATAAATTCTATTTAGACAGATCATTGTTGAATCTGTAGGAGAGCAAATGATAGATTTCTTAGTTTTCAATTTCTTGCTGATATTTTAGTTATTAGATAATCATCTCTTCCACCCAGGAAAATTAAAAGAAAACTAGTTTCTAGCTCCTGTCTTGAGTTATTAAAGAATTTTTAAACTTCAAGTAACATCTATATTTAAATGTGTTTTGTTGTACAATAATTTATTTCTCTCGACATGTTTACATTCGTTAATCAATGTCTTTGCAAATTGTCAGATTTTATTGTTGTGGTTCCTACAATTGCTTTCAATATCACTCTTTTACATATTAATTTTGAAAAGAAAAAACGGACTAGGCATCAGTGTTGCCAGGTGGAGGGAAAGTTCCCTGAAAACGGTGAAATCTGCGCCAAAAAAAGGTGAAAGGGGGAAAAAAAATAGAAACCGGGAAATTTTGTTGCATCTTATAGGCACCTTAAAAAATTCATTAATTTGTAAAGAAAACTTAGAATCCGGGAAACTTTTTTACAAGAAAAAACGGGATTTTTTTAGCATTTTGAGGGAAATATTGCGAGGGGAACCTGACAACACTGCTAGGCATAATCAATGGTACAAGCACAACAGTAAGGCTTGAACGTTGGAGGCAATTGGTGGAAGAGATTCTGCTCGACAATGCTCACTGAGACGCTCATTCATTACGGTGCTTTATATGCTTGAACCACGAAATTTATCTACTTTGAGCGGGAAACGTCAACTCTTATTGTTCCTAAATCCATGGCATACACGTCACTATAACAATATGTTCGCTTAACAGATTAACTTAAGGTTAAAAGTTTCAAAAATTTTCGGCAGGTATTCTATTGGTCCCTTATGATAATATTAGGAGATTTAATCTTTGTCACAAAATACATTAAAAAGTCTATTGATAATAAGAATTATTTTTTGTAGTCTCCATTGGTCACGTAAGACAATAACCTACATTCACTACACTGCTTTGTGTACAGAACATATTGGCTTAACAGTAACAATAGTTTTTTTCTTCTTCACGATGTTCTTGTGCAAAGAATAGTCTTGAACGTTTCTTTCTTTTTAAATCCACCGTCCACTATGGATGTAAAATAATACACATATCACAAATTGAATGTCACGTTATATTACAATGTGCGCACATGTATACATGGATTTGTTTTCTTCATGGACATTTCAATACTCAAACGACCTTTGGTATAGACTTGGTCGTGTTTAACAAAGTGTACATACTTATGCAAGGCACTTGGTTCTTTTATAATTTCCAACATATCTCAGCTTCTATTGCTAGCAACTTCCTGTTGAGGTACACGCAAATCCTCGAGAGTTTTCTTCGCTTGGTTCAACACTGTCTGGGTCTCCTCAGGGTCCCTCTTCAGTCGAGGTCTTTCCACTACACCCTCCTTTCGATGACCACCTCGGAATCTAAAAAGAACAAAAGTATCATCATAAAGACTGCTACTAAATGAAACACTTGAATATTTCAGTGTTTTGAAAGCTGTAATGAGCTTTATATATATATTTCTTAGGGACTTGAGCTCAATAGTGAAACTGCTACTATTGGAATATGAAGTTTGTTCAGCTCATGGTGCTAGGTGCCGCCGGTTCGATCTCTGCTCATGCCATGTGAGCTTTCTGGTAAACAAACACCGCGTGCGTAGGTTTTTTCGGAGTTCTCCCGTTTCCCCCTTACTTTCTTCATTCCACCAATTCATCTCATCATCATCAATGTGGCCTGAGCCAAAGTTGCCTAAAGGTCTTACAAATTAAATTAACATTTCTGGATGCAAGTCATTACACGGAGCAAATTCTTGTTGGATTAGTTAAGTGGATGTATAGAAAGCATAAAAATCTTGTGTGACCATTTCTCACACTTTTTTCAGTAATGCCATTATTCAAAATAGCCCTCAGTTAACCCGAACTTAAAATATCCAAATAAAACGTAATAAAGACCAAAAGATGATGAAAGTCAAGTAAATTTCATGTATCTCAGTAACATGAAGCAAGATACCAAAATTTTGAGGACAAACCAGAATTAAAACACCGCCATTTTGAGAAATGGCGCCCATATTAACTTCTCACTGTAACTCGAGTATGAGAAGACCAATAATTACAATATTGATGTCAAAGTGCATGTTTTATATCAACAAATTCAATAAACCTTGTATAAGTTACGTTGGAAGCTTTTTTGGGAGCCATTTTGACAAATGTATATATATTTCATAATGTGTGATTGTCACTGTGTTATAAAATTAAGTGTAATATAGTATTATAATGTATCTTATGATTAGAGTTCGGATTGATATGCACTAAAAAACGTAAGAAATATGTATGCAACTATGCACTAAAAATCCCAAGAATATGCCCTAAAATGTGCAATGAAGAACTAAATATGCAAGAAGAAATTCCGCCATTAAATGATTAAGTTTATTGCAAGTAAAATGTGGATGAGGTACAGTGGCATAAGATATTGATGTATGTAAAAATTAATATAGAACTCTACGTCTATTTGTATAAAACAACAATTGGACTCAATTTGATATGTAATACAGTAAATTAGTATTGACTATAGGAAAACTAACACACTGAACTGTACCTTTATTTACGATGAAACAACATTTGGACTTCAAATTAAAGTTACTGGCGTTTAGAGTTGCAATACACAACTATGTATTTTTTACGATTTTCTGGCAAAGCCTTGGATCCCATTTCCTTGAAGCACCTGACTAACATCCGATACAAATTTTAATCTTGGATTGTTTGTAACAGTTGATTCTATCTTTTGAATAAAAGCTGCTCCAACTGAATTAAAGGAGAGAATATTTCGAGACATGACGAAGCAAAAAATAACACTCTCAAGCCAATATTTTTCAATATGACTTCAGCAATCTTTAATCGTACTCACTTAATAAAAGAAATATGATTTTACTGAATAATTTGAAATATAGCCATATTATTAGTGAACAGTATTATTCCAAAACTTTAAAATAACAGCACTTTAATATATTAACAATAGCAATCGACGATTTGTTTTTGTATCTAAGAGTGTGGAGTTTCATCTATTATGCATACGGGAATTGCACTTATGGATGAACTAATTAATAGTTAAAATTTCAGCATTAAATGTAGCACAAAAGTGAGACGAATACAAAATTGAGAATGTGTACAGAATTACTATGGTGATTATGTTGCTTATATAAAATAAATTAATGTTCAATTGCAGTTGAATTATACGTGCAAACTAATTCCGCTATTAAAAATAAAGAGGTCTTACAAATTTTATCACAACAATTATTAACCAAATATTATTCCATTACGCGATGCGAGATCACGTGTTAGACTGGCTTAAATTGTATTTATTTTTTAATAGACAAATAGTAACAACCTCACACTTTTAGTAAGTGTGAAATATAATTAGGTAAAAATCAATATAAAAGAAAATGATCTTATACACCAGGGCATTGTAATAAAGTATGATTTTTTCCGTAGTTACAAGCTTTCTTTTTTCATTTCACTATAAGGGCTATAAACTATGCATGTAGCTACGGTATAAGCCCGTCACTCGTTTGAGGGATACTGTGCCTCTCCGGTACTCTTTTCGGGCCAGGGATAGGGAACGTAGCGGTCATAGCCTAAATCAAAGTTCCATACCTGATGAAACATTGGGAAATATAAGTTAATACGGTAGGGAGCAGGACTGGAACCTATGTGCCGCCTCAGTCCCGTTCTGAAGTCCGTGACTCTAATTCCCGGAACCACGGAAGTCCATAGTAATGAAAGTCATTTTTCGTAATGTAACACATGTTGTGGAATGTTTCTTCCTGCAGTTTGGATGTCACGAATTACATCTTCTAGAGACAAAGCTCAAAATTAAAGCAAGAAAATCACTGACAAATAGTTTAATGAAAACTAATCATAGGTGGCACTGTGTGTAACTCAAATGCAACTAGATCAAAATCTATAGTATTTCTTAACCATTCATGAAATATCGATATTCAGTGTTGAAATACATTAAAACGAACAATTACATTAACTTACTGCTGAAGTTTCAGGGGTCAATTTTATTGTAAATTGAAATTCACTGAACACATAAACTGATTATGAGTAAAATTGGCCTCTATGAGCTTCAGATGTGTATTAGTAGTTACCGCTCGTATAATTCATTTTTATCTTTATGGGCATTAGTAAGAAAACTACAAACAACCCAAGCCCTTTAAGTCAAAATATTAGAAAATACATTGTTCTTTCTACAATTATGTAATTCACAATCTTAATGAATATAATGCAAAACAGAATTCTATTGCTTTAAGAAAAGTTAGTTATGGTTCCGCCAACAAACATTTTCTAATTCTATCATCGTGTATACCTAAAACTAGTTGATCTCGGAGTATTTCCTCTAATGAGCTATCATAATTACATTTAGTGGCCTGATTCTTCAGGTGAACAACAAATTCCTGTATCGCCTGCAGTGGAGTTTGTTTTAGTAAATAAAAACGGTATCTTTCTATTATAACATTCGACTTACATGTTCTGAGAGTTTTCATTTGATCGCACGTCAGATCTGTGATTTTGTTTGGAGTCCAACTATATCGTAATATCTGGTATATTTGCTGACCAAGTAATGAAATCAATAAACGAGCTCTCTTACCCTCTGGAACATCATGTATTACACAAATATTTTCCAACTTTTCATAGAGTAAAATACGGATAGTATTTTCAAGTAAATACCAGAGTTTACACAAGGTGACAGCACTTACAGTTCAGGAGATGGTAGTGGCCTCTACTGGCGTTAACACGTAACTCTTTGAACGACGCATCGTAGATAAACTGGCGGTATTATTAGTTTATACGTGTTCTGTGGTTCAATCAAACTTTGCTGCCACATTCCAATATTTATTCCGGAATATTGCTCTATTTGCGTTAACTGACTTCAATCTATGGAATGGATACCTGGACTATATTGCTGCCAGTTACTGAATACAATGTTGTTGTGTCTTCGTGGTATATAGGAGCTAGAGTTCTTTTATAAATAGAAATTCAGCAACAAACTAGAATGAAACTACACTATACTTCAAAGATGATCTTACCAACTTTACTGGTCATGCCTTGTTTACATTACTAACATTTTTCCATGGTTAACATTAACCAAGATCATTTTAGTAATGTAAACGGTAGTCACCGTTAACGCGGCTTTCAAACTTAACCAGCGTCGACTTACTACGCTTATCTTCTTGCGTTTGTTATCTAAACGCAAGATGGCCGTTAAGCGCAGCTCACTTGGTGAGTTTATTTCTTTCTTTATTGAAATATATAGCATCCTAGTGGCTCGTATCGCTTGTAAAGTATAAAAGAATGATGGCAGAGCTAATCTACAAAATGTTACGCTATAATCAATTCATTTGTCTTCAGTATTACCTCTATCGTGTAACGTTAGAGTATGGAAAAAGTAGATTCCTTACTCTAAGTTTCCACTTAGAGTAGATTGAACCACAAGTTTCTAACCTGTTTCTTTACTGACAATGGCAGTACAAGCACGATAACCAAGTTACATAGTCTAAACGTAAGTTACTTCAACCATGATTTACCATTTTAACAATCTTAGTAATCTAAATATGGCATAGCCCAATATAGGCCTACATATCTTGCATTCATTATACAAATACGATTCTTGTCGTAACTTACCTTTAAATCAGAGTACCCTATATATTAACTATTATATTCCCATATTTACTTCGAAGGGCTACTCTATATATCTTCAGTAACACATATGCTTCTAAGGCATTATCACAATACCGACTTATTTATACTTCTCTAAAGCTAAACTGGTATGGTCGTATTGTCCAATAATAATCTAGGCTCATACATTTGAATCACTACAGAAACGACGATCTCTTTAAGTATTTAACTAGATAGTCATTCAAATTATATTTCAGATGAGAGATTATTTTGTCTGAGGAAGACGCTGATAGAGTGTCGAAACTGTAACATTTGATCTGATTTATACATTGCCTTGTCAGCAAGTTTTCTGTTTTCAGTAATATCAATACAAGGCCTAAGCATTCTTATGTAAAATTTACCTAGATCTGAATTATAAAGTAAGAATAAAACCAGACCACTTAGGAGTCACTTTTTTTACTTCTAATGTAAGATGGGTAAATGCTAATAATTTCTTGTATACTATATGTTTTAACATCCGATCACTATTTAAATACATTTTGTACACATTTTTCATTCTTCCACGAAAAAAAAATCGTTGTTATAAACTTTCGACATATCAAATCATGAGTCATGACGATCGAATACGATTCATCTTCTAACACAGTAAATCGTGTGCATACTGAATAAACTTTAAGGTCAGATGTTACTCCAATTAACGAACTAATATTAAGAATGTTATCCAATCCGTTTTCCCGCCATTTTCTCTTTGTATTGACTATCTGAATACGGATACAGATAAAAAGAAATACATCAAGGTCTACAATCAGTTGGCTGTCGCAATAGTATCAATTATGTTTAGGTCATATGAGAAATAATGCCGAGAAAGCGTTAAACAAAGAAGGTGGGTTAGTGGTCAAGTTAGACCCTTTATTTATCGTTAGGTAAGAAAAGACCAAACACATTATTTTCGTCTCAAAAATATAGAACACAAGAAAAGTCGTGAAGACATAACTGCCACGGAATTATTAGTAAGGAACAGTTCTATGTTCACTCCGGGATTCTATAGAGTAAAAAAATCCTTGAACTACAGTTCTGCGCATGCGCATTGTACTGTGACATCAGGGATTGTTGTTGTCTGCAGAGATTCCTAAAATTAAACTCCTATAGTATGTATTATTGTTGTACTAAGCGTAGTTCACACTGAAAATTCATTTTTGTTGAATTGGGGTACTTATAACCTGCATCGTTCAGATTGCACATTTTAGACGCACAAATTACTTTGAGAAAGGAACATTATTTTAGGAAAAGGGTTTTATGTCAACAACGCCTTTACCTGTCTATCTTCGTTCTGTTTTAAAGCTTACTTATATAAATTCTAGCACAGATTTCATGTTACCAGGTTGGACAATATACACATTTTTTTTAAGCATAACGCTCATGTCTTACCTGGATGTAATAGGTGGTAATGATACGACAGAACTGTGATTGTGTCCTCCTTCCATTGTGCGCAGCGATGAGGTACTAACACTTGTTCCAGCATTGAAGGACAAAGATAAAGGGTCAGCTCTCCGTCGCAGAATCTCCCAACCACCGCAGTCGCTCCTGATACTAGCGTCCAACAGGTCAAGTACTTGCTCAAATTCCTCGTCAGGGGACATGTCGCTGCTATCGGTACCGTTTCCGTTCAAATTTCTAGGCTCGGAGACGCTTCGTGTTTCGGGAAAACGAACATCCGGTTTTAGTAGTTGTCGTGTTCTTCCCCGGCTTTCAAGTGAACCCAATGAAGAGTCTAGTGCTATGCTCTGCTTGTGCACTGGCAGCAATGAAGGCAATGAAGTTCTAACCGGGGTTGGTGGTCGTTTGTCTGGACGCGATTCCTGGTCGCTTTCGATCAAACGCTGCACTTCCTTTCTTAATGGACCTCGAGCATTCTGTTGGACGGCAATGTCAGGAATGCGTGCTGGGTCTCTCCGACTGTCCTCCTGTTCTTCGGTTCTTCCTCCGGCTGGTTTCTCTAGCTCAATAGTTTCTGTATCAGACATGTCAGACTCATCCGTAGAGCCGCTCACATCACCGCTGAGAGAGGAACACGCCTCCAAGAGGGAAGAAACCTCGTGGGAAACAGATCGGAAGTTATGTGACAACACCTGGACCACGTTTCCGTGTTCGTGTCTTTCAGCTAAACGCAGTGCTGTCAAACCTTCATTGTTCTTCTGGCCTGTAACAGAAAGAAAGAATATTAATAATTTACGTGCTATCAGGAATCCCGCAGTTAAAATACATATCATATAGTACTTTCGTTGCACTTTGCGTTAAGTAATTCAAGTATATACAAGAAAAAACTTTAAACTTTATTTTGTATGGGCCATTTTAGTAAGTATGGACGACGGCCCGTCATGATGTTATGAATGCAATGAGTTAAAATCCCCAAACATCCATGTCCCAGGTGGGATTCGAACCCGCAACCTTATGAACCGCGGTGATAGAAACAAGAATACGGGATTGGCAGCCAAGATAAAATAAAAATCCCAGTTGTATCTAAACTGTTATAAATAACTGTTAGTTTTCAAAAGTAAACGTTAAAATATTTATAACAATTAATACAAAAGTAACTGTTAAAAATAACAGTTGTTATTTTTTGCCCATGTCCAGGATAACTACAATTATTTTGTGTTAAAAAACAAAATTATTATGTATTTTTGGTAATTTAACATCATGGGTGTATTGAAAATGTTAATTGAGCACAATAGAGGATGTCGTGCTAGCACTCTCACAGTGTTGAATCAACATTAATAACACATCCATTATGTTGAATCACAATAATCAATATCGTTAGTTGTGTTCATTTAACACAAAAAAAAGTTGTAGTCACCCTAGAACACCGAAAAGTGTTGAATTAACACAGCCATCTTTTGCAGTATGTTCTATAGGGAGGCGGCAGCTTCCGTCTTTTTTTATTTCCGTATTTTGAAAAGTCCTGCCTGGCCACATCATCTCTACAATTAGTTGTCTTGACTTACACAATAACCCTTATATAAACGTAATTGCAACATAAATTCTAAAAACAAAATTATTGTATGCACACAAGAACTGATACTCATTACAAGTTTGAAGAATAAAAATAAGAAACGCAATAAAACGAACTAAATATTAATAAATAATATAAATGCGATGTGACGGTATTGGCAAGATTACTAATGTTTTGTTTTATTTTCTGGCTAAATTTCGCCAAAATACAGACAGTAAACTACGGGGAGTTGTATTTTTTTTTAAATTAAGCTAAATTATAATTCAACTTACATGTAAATAACATAATCGCAGGATTTGCCGAAATCTAAGACTGATTAGGAGGCTAGGCAAGTATTTCAGAATGACGAAAACATCTAATTGAATTAGTCATCTGTTGTATGACATATCAATACTCAAACACAATATCAAATCACATGAAAGAGACAAACACGTTATTTTTTTTTTTAATTTATTATGGGACAAAGTTCTAGCAAACTCTGAACTAGTGACACCAGAAAAGCTCAAATGGATTCGTGAGATAGTGGGGGAGCGAGAAGAGGGGGGTTTGAGCCTAGGATTCTTCCAATGACAAAACGTGCACTTTTCTGATGAGACGAGCCGCTGTAGCTCAAAGGTAGAGAACTCACCTCTGGTGCTTGGTGTCGTCGGTTCGATCCCTTCTCATACCATGTGGGATTTGTGGTGGACAAACACCGCGCGCGTGGGTTCTTCCGCTTCCTCCTACTTTACTCATTCCACTACTTCTCCCATCCGTCATCATCCATCCAGCCTGAGCTAAAGTTGCCTAAAGGCCTTAAAAAAATTTAATTCAAATTCAAAATGCTTTCGATGAGGTACACTGTTCGTCAGAAAGTTGGTTATTTCGACAAAAAAAGGTTTGTTTTTTTTAAAAAAAAGAGAGAGAAAGCAACCTACGGGAGAGTAAATGTTCTCGAGTCTTGACCTACTGGACGAAGTGGGATGGGATGGTCAGTCCCATGCTCGACCCCCTTTACCTTCCCAGGTGCTCAGGAGTATCAAGGACACTCTGGTACTCAATTAGATAGGAGGCTGGGTGCACCTCAGCAGAGCGCCAGGCTTGGGAACACTGCGAGAAAAGTCACCAGTGTCCTGGCCGGGATTTGATCCCGGGTCGCCTCTATCGTCTTCTGGTTTCATATACAGAAAACAGTCAACAGTGGTGGCCGGTGGGTGTCTCCACTGGGTGTTACACTAAGGCCCGCCGCCAGCCACAAAGAGTAGGGGGTCAAGAAGAATTAGGGAAGGGCTTGGGCTTATGAAACATACATAAAATTAAATATATGTATTGGGGCAAGGAAAATTTCCAGGGGCTCAGCTGCGGGCCTGGACTTTCACTAAGTGAGAGAGGATTGGGTAGCTAATCAGTGACAATCAATCAACGTAGAGTGTAATTATGTAGCATAGACACAAAAGAAGTGACCAGAGTTTCAAATAAAGGGATGTTAAATCAATTAATTACGATTTTGAGAAAACTTAGAAAAATGTCGTAGCCATAATATTGAGAATAGAATTTGATATTTTTTGTGACAATTTTTCGTGACTAGAAATTTGTCACTCTTTATTGGTTTTGTTAATATCAGATTTAGAAGCTTTGAAGATTCACTAAACGTTTTCCCAAAGCTATTTTGAACTATAAAGTCTAACAAGCCCACAACTCCTAACATTGTTCGAAATTTTTCTGCCGAGTGGATTGAAGACAGTTCGTGACGACAGAGCTTTTCTTTGTCAAGCAATGAGTCAATTGAAGATAATTTCTCCACAGTTTGGTTTGGAAAACTCCAAAAGTAACTCAGAAATGTATCTGGAGTAAACAGCGTGGCTGCCATAACGTGCCTTGTGAATGTAAAGCGGGATTTTGCTTCTCAAGTAATCACATCACATACTTCCTTTGCTTCCCTTACCCATTCCATTCTTTCACTCTTTCTCCTTTTTGATACCGTGTTTGTATTTTCTGTTGTTTCACTCGAATCATCAAGCTGGTCTGTAATATGTCTAATATTTGTTTCAAATGGAAAAATAGCCTTTGGTGCCAAGGAAGGGCCAATTTCTCGATTTTCAAGTTGATTAAACAAAATTTCTACAAAAAACATTATTTTACTAAAATAAAATGGTTGCTAATAACTAAGCGTTTTCTTAAGTACTTCAGGGCGATGGATTGTGTTTGAATTTTTTCTCTTCCTCCATTTTCACTATCTTATTCATGCATTGAGCAATATCCTCTTTATGTTCAAAGACAGTATTTACGCTTCTAGATAGGAAGCTCCAATAAGAAGGTTTCTCGCTCCAAGCTCCACATTTTAAACATTTTCCAAAATATTTCTAAAACTAAGAGCACTATCAAAATAGCGCACTAGTGCTTACAAATTACCATGAAATACATTGGACAACGATCTCGAAATCTTGTCGATTGATGAGTGCTGAGACTTCAATTAAATAATAACATCATATTTGAAAACGTATCACTGATCAATGGGCAAGTACTCGAGATTGCAGTCCATTGTATTTCATGAAAATTTGTAAGCTCTAGTGCGCTATGCACTTAAATTTTTGATAGTGCTATTAGTTTTTGAAATATTTTGAAAACTATTTAAAATGTGTGTGTGTGGGGGGGGGGATTGGGGACTACGAGAAAAAATATTGCATTTCTATTTATAAAAGCTGCTTTCCTCATAAATAGATTCACTTGATGAGCGTAACAATGTATATACACAGCTTTTGAAATAGGACGATACAATGCCATAGCTTTAAAATTATAATTTCGCGATTAAAGTGACATGAGACACCCGCAATGACCTTTGTCTAAAAGCGATACTGGACTGACTGCTGATGCTGCCAAAAATTTCATGAATATATGAAGACAGGAAGAGGAGAGGACACTTAATCTCATTTGTCCACTTCAAGTCTAAACCAATATGGACCAAAGTTTCAGTTCTAACTCAGCTTTTTACGCTTGATATCGCTGTGTGGCCCGTTTATATTCATATCTTAATTCTTGCAAAAAAAAAACTTGTGAAGGGGAAGGCTATGAAGCGAGATAGGCGTTAAAGCGGATGCACTTGAGTTACAACACCAAGATTAATCTCTGAACTTGTGAAGTATTTTTTTTTTTCTCTTCCTAAAAGGAAACTATGACCTGTTTTGAACTCCGAGGGGTAGAATATTATTACATATTCGATATTTTAGAGTGATTGAATTAAAAATTAAATAGCATAAGAAAGTGTGTGTTGCGCAACGGGGCAAACAATAGCACCCACCGCCACTGGTTTTCAAAGATTTTTCCAGAAGGAATATTTCGTATTTCGGACTGAACTCACCTCTACCTCTATCAGATGAATTTATGCAGTGAGAAATTATTTATCCGCCAATGTGAGCAATCCCGCATAAAACATATGTTGTGTACGATTGCCTAATAATCAATATCAGAATTTCAACATGGTTTCCTCAGTTGCAGGTCAACTGTAACGAATCTTTGCCTCATTACTGACTACATAACTTCAACCTTAGATCAGGGCCAGCAAGTGGATGTAATATACACTGACTTTGCTAAGGCATTTGACACAGTAAATCACTGCATTCTTACGGAAAAACTTAGGCAATTTTATTTTTCCCCAGGTCTGGTTAAGTTATTTGAGTCTTATTTTAGTGATCGTAAACAATATGTTGTTTACAAAGGTGGAATATTCAAAGAATATCCTGTATCTTCCGGAGTGCCTCAAGGGTCGAACCTAGGACCCCTGTTATTTTTATTGTTCATTAATGATCTCCCTGCATGTATCAAAACACCTAACAAACTTTTATTTGCTGACGACTTAAAAATTTACTCTACTATCAATTCAATGAACGATTGTGAAAATCTACAGCTTGACATAAACGAAATAGTTAAATGGTGTAGCAATAACTCACTTGAAATTAATGTTCACAAATGTAATGTAATGTCATTTACGAGACGTCAGACAGCCGTGCATTTCAAATATAAAATTAATAACACGCCTCTACCATACTCCAAAACAATAAAGGATCTAGGTATAATATTTGATTCCAAATTGCTTTTTGACGTTCATGTAGACAAAGTTGTTAACGAAGCGTATAGAAATCTGGGATTAATAATAAGAATGGGAAAGGATTTCAGGAAGACAGAAACTCTCATACGTCTATTTCAAACATATGTAAGATCAAGAATTGAATACGCTACCATTATCTGGAACCCAAGTACTGCACATATGTCAGACAAACTGGAAAAAATCCAAGCAAAAATCCTAAGATTCCTGGTATACAAAGAAACAGGCGTTTATCCGAGAACTGATAGCAAAAAAAAATGTTAAATACAAACTTTAACATGATGAGTCTTGGGAACAGACGTACTCTTCATGAAATGATTTTTCTTTACAAAGTGTTTACAAATAGAATAGATTGTATCAGTCTGCTCTCAAACTTTCAGATACATGTCTCATCAACCAAAACCAGAAAAAAAAACTCAGGATTCTTTTATTATAAAAAACCGCGAACAAATATTATGCAAAAGTCACCAACTTGGAGAATGAGCGCAACCTATAATAACATAAGTACAAGAGTCGAGGAAATTGATTTTCATAACATGAATCTTAAACAAATTCATAACATTGTAAAAAAAATACTGTATGTTGATTGTACTCCTAGCGGTGACAATAATCTAAAATATGGAACATTGTAATTAGGTTATCCTGTTGTGTTCTAAATAAATAAATATTAGTAAAACTTAAGAGAACATGAATTATATGGGCGATAGGAACACTATAGCTTACGTTCGTCACGAAGTTATGGTAAGAGTAAATAAAAATACAATACGTAGCAACTTTAGAAGAGATAATTTCATTTTTAAACATATTTTGAAGTTGAAAAACTTTATATTTGTTAATAGGTAAGCAGCAGAAAATTCAGACACATTTTTAAAGGAGAAGGCCTTCTTCTAGGCCGTTGCTTTTCTTTTATATATGGGACGAGTAATGAATCATAAACGTTACAGAATACATCTGCTTTATTGCACAATGTTTTGTCTATACCAAGGAGACGTCTATAACTTTTGCTGAATTTATTTCCATCATTAGAAAAAGCAACTAAAGCTAAAATGTTGTGCAAATGAAACTCGTAATGATCTTTTTATGATTCATTAAAATAGCCAGAATAAGTGATGCTGAACTGTTCCGCATTCATGAAAAATGCAATAAGGTTTAACCTTTTTTTAAAAAACAAAAAAATATCGTTATTTGCAAAGGATGTTGTTTTATAGTCTCATTTTGCTAATACGTATTTCAGTTAATGAATCAACGCAAAAGACTGACAGTCAGTTAATTATGACCCATAAATTATCTTAATAACTTCTTGTAATTCTTATGTTCGTTGTCATAGGCTATTTAATTTGTTTGTTTGTATTAAATTATAAGATATGTTCAGAATTTTATATAGTGTAATACAATATAAACTATCCCTATTGTATCCATGTTTCACAGGTGGATTACTTGTTTAGTTCCTCACTAAGTAATCAACGCACTCCCGGTTTTATTCTTGTGGAGGAGATATTGAACATAATGTTCCTCGGAATATCCTTAAACTGTAAGTCCCGTGCTTACTACATGTCCTTCTGATGGCAGACAATGGCCAACCTTCATCGGTTCACCTTGCTTAGGGACCTTCGGGTCGTAAACGTAGTCCACCTCATCAACGGTATCATCGTATTATCCCTATTTAGACAGCTCAAGACGTGTTGTCTGTCAAAATCTCCAAACTGAGATTGGCAGCTTCAGATTTGCGTAAATGCAACACAATTCAACTTTCTACCTGGAGAAGGCGAGGAGGCATTTTAAACAACTGCAGAGAGTGACAATCCAATCACGAGCTTGAGTGAAGATGATAACTTTACAAAAACCCACCACTCGCTATTGATTATAATTTCATTTGCAATATGTGGGCCAAATCAATACATTACTCTTGCAATATTAAATAAGCATATAGACTGATATTTGTGGAGAGGAAAAGAAGGGAATTTCGTTAACATCTTAGTAATACCTCTCCAGAGGCGTCTTTCCCAGAGGGAAAATTATTCTGCACATAAATGCAACACAAAACAAAACTTTCTCTTTCACTTGGAAAGGAATTCAAAGAGCCCTCCTCACGCCCGCCCCTACTTTTTAACGTTTTTCTAAATGTTTCAAAACCCAAAACTAGAGCTTACAAATTACTATGAAATACAATAGACAGCGGTCTCGAGATCTTGTCTATTGATGAGTGGTACGTTTTCAAATATTATGATGTCATTATTTAATTGAAGTCTTAGTACACATCAATCGACAAGATTTCGAGATCGCTGTCCACTGTATTTCATAGTAATTTGTAAATTCTAGTGCGATATACGATTATATTTTTTATAGTATTCTTAGTTTTTTTTTAAA
Organism: Lepisma saccharinum; assembly: GCA_022664845.1. Classification (NCBI taxonomy): domain Eukaryota; kingdom Metazoa; phylum Arthropoda; class Insecta; order Zygentoma; family Lepismatidae; genus Lepisma; species Lepisma saccharinum. The sequence continues at coordinate 44,520 of JAGDQP010006750.1, read as the reverse complement.
TATTTTGTAAAATGTTAAAAATGTGGGGGTTGCATCGAAGAGACCTCTTTCAAAGTTACTGATCTACTATTTCCAATACCAATTACTGAAGTTTCGTCTAGTATTTCCTCTGTCAAATGCCGGGATCGTAGCTTGAACTAAGGCCAGTGTAAAATGGCCAGTTGCGAATAGTGTAACGGCTATGACGTGATGGACTTCGGTAATCTCAAAACTGTATTAAAAGACAATAAAACCCTCAAGTTTTGTATTTATTCTTCCCATATACGTACACAGTGTACGAATCATAGTGTATTGTACAGTGTTTCTTTCAGGGTGTTACCCGGGGTATTATATCCTCAAAGCACGAAAATTACTCCCTCTCGCGAAAAGTTCTCAAGCACTCTGGTATGTGGTACCTAGTTTTGTATAGTTATAGTCCCGGAAATTTCAAAAACTTCCCGGAGTCGGTTTTTTTTTTCAAGAAACAATGCTAATGTTGATTCCCGTGTGTACGAATGGTTAGCACGCTTTCTTTATGAGTGGTACTGAGTTCAAATCCAGAGAGTTCACATCACTGAACGAAGTGGTTCAGAGTTCAGTGAGCATTCCTGGTTGAAACACCGAGCCGCCGTAGATCAGTAGCAGAGCGTTGGCATAGCATTCGGGAGGTCGTGGGTTCGATCCCAGCGACCGACTATCCTGGCTGAGGTCCTTCCAGGGTTTTACCTCAGTCATACTGGGTAAATGCCGGGATGGCACATTCAACATAAGCCCTGATCGACACTTTCCCCAATCATTAGCCTTAGATACGTAAAGGCCATAAATAAAATTCAAAGGCCGTAAAGGAAGCTAGCCAAACGAAAAGAAGCTAGTCAGCCAGTTTGAGTCATCAAGATTAAAATCGGTGGAAAAATGGAGCTCACTGAACACAAATTTGAAAGCGGTGTTCTCTATATCTGCTTCAGTTGAGGCTTTAGCCTGCGTGACAGACAGGCAAAGCGAAATTAAATCAGAAGATAAAAACATTCTGGAATTGAATTGACTGTTATGGCCTTTAAGCTCAGGCCCAAAACTGTTTGAATGGTTTGCTAAGAAAATAAACCAACTCAGCTAGTTACTTAAACATTTCAACCTAGTGATAAAACTTCTCGTCAAAACAATTCCAATACCATAAAAATCGAAGACGTTTCGAAGGAAACGAGTAATAAAAAATTCATTGCATGTTGCTATGTGCAGTAAAAACTCCTGTTGCACATATTTTGCAAAAAAAAAAAAAAAAAAAAAGCATTTGCAACCTGTGATAATACCCCGAAATAGAAGAAATTTCAGTTCTTCCCAATTCCAGACATTTTCGTATCAAAGACACCTCCCAAAATAATCACACTTCAATTGTGTTGTCAAAATTATGTGAGAATATCAACCCACGATAGCATTATTAGAACTGTTTAAACCCTAAAATATTTACTTGTTGACGTATCACAGAATAATTCCCATAAACATGAAGTAAATACTTTTATAAAACAAAAAATAAAGATAGTATGTTTCTTACCTCTAATTTTACACCCTGCAATAACACATTAATAGTGACACAATAAATCATCAAGGATATTTTGTACATTCACACATTTCACTCGCAATATCGTCTGCTTGAATGCACTTGTTTAACTACACCTGACATCTGTCGGCCAGTTTGAACGCTAAAGCAGAAAAGGTGAAAAAAAAAGATTGCTGGTGGTGCTCTGGTTACTTTATGATCGAAGGTTTGAAAAGAATGCGTGATGTATCCACGCGCGCTGCTTAGGTCAGGGACGGGTATTATCGAAGGAGAAAAGGGAGGGGCGGAGTGTCTTGTCGATAGTCACTTAACCGTGTCCATAGAAACAACCTCGAATTAAATTTTAAAAAAGAAATAATAATATTGTTTTTCAAATTTTCAAGTCACCACCCGTACAGTTTTTTCTTTCTCCGACTGTCAATTTAAACGCGAAGTTTTAAACTCACTAAAACTTTGTTTTGTCGTGAATATTTAAGTTAACGCATTGTGGAATAATAAATTACTATAGTTAAAAAGATATTTAAAAAAGCAAAACAATTAATAATGAAATCTATGCATTGCACACAAGAGTAACGAAATTTTTTAAAGTCATTATGGAAAAGCAATTTAACTTCTGTTCCGCACTGATACTAAAATCACAAACATCGTTGATGAAAAGATACTGTAATAAAATAATTGTTTTAGAAAGAAACTTAAGAGCCTATTAAAATTCAGCTTAACACGCCAACAAGCACACAAACAAACACACAAGAAAATGGTCTGGTGGCTATTTACAAGCAAACGTTCACGAATTATTTTGTAAACAATAAACAAAGGATCTTTTTACTACTTGAACACACATTTTACCTTTCCTTTCTAGGCAGAGTTAAAAATCTTGGCCTGTTCACAGCATTACCACAGGTCAATTGTGCATATTTTTACATATTACAATATATTACATATTTAAGTACGAACGATTTTCACATTTTGTGGTATATTTTTTCTCAGTAGACGGAGACTAGTAATACTGAAAGTGGCATTCTCTAAAGGGATTTGCCAGCCGGATGGCCGAGCGGTAGGCCATCGGCTCGAAGGTCCCGGGTTCGAATCCCGGCAGGGGCATGGGTGTGGATTTTAACAGCTAAAGGTGAATCGTGACGGGCTGAAGTCCAAAGTTACTAGACTGGCCCATATAAAAATAAAGTTTACCAAAGTTTATCTAAAGGGATTTTTTTTTTACTACGAACCGATGAAGAAGGAGTTACACAAAACCTTGATTAAATATTTTGTACGGAGCTACAGTATTATTCAATTGGAATAATTATGAAACAGTGACAAAAGAGGAAAAATCGAAACGTTGTCATGGAGAAAGAGAATGAAAATTTCAACTTATGAGGAGCACTGGCGAGATTAAGGAAGAGACGAACTGTACTGCAGACAATTAAGATGAAAGAAGGAAATAGCGGAAGAGGAAAAATGCAGATGAAACTTCTTGACAGTACTATATAACGAAGACAAATCGTAACGGTAAGACAAAAAAACGCAAGCACAAAATCGAGATTGATGGAGAGGGATGATCTTGCCTTTAAAGTATCTGCTGTTGTCGCTTGATATTTTACTGAATCGTTCCTCACTGTAAAGTGTACAATGAATACATTTGAATAAGTCAAATTAGACCAGGGATTCTGCCAGGATTTTCAGTGTGGGGGTGTAAAATAACAATTGGAGTGTGTGAAAGTAGAGCTTATCAGGGTTTCTATAGATTTTTAACTGTAAAAATTTTAAAGTTGCGGGGTGTGCTTGAGGATTTGTAGGGGGTGACACCGCCCATTGGGGTACGTTTGGCAGAATTAGACTTTTCCTTGCCTCATTCGTCACAAGAATAAACACATTTTAACACGAAATACGATATTGCCTACATCTTTCTTTCGTGCTATTACTTGTTTCAATGTGATTTAGAAATTCACTGAGAGACTTAAGTTTCAGCACGCAAAGAAATTTGCTTTTGACTTCTAAAAGTGTATGTGTGTGTGAGAGAGAGAGATTTATAGTCACGTGCGCTACCTTGTTGAGCGTTTATCCACAGAGAGCAGTGTCCTCCAAGGAAGAGTAATGAGAAAGCACTTCCTGGTCAGACCAACAAACTGGTCATGCAAGGGATTATTTAAGCACACAAGAGTTCAAATAGAGAGACTCTCAGCGTGTACCAAGGAATATTTTTCAATGAGATGGTCTCTGTATGAAATGTATCTTTAAAACATATATAATTACACCTAAAATTATAACAAATTTACGTCATAGAATATGTACCTGAGGGACTCTGTGACGGAAATAGTACTCGGAGAATTTTCATAAATGTTTCAAATTTCTGGCAGACATTTCCACGGAAAGATCAATAAATAAGAATATAATAATTTTCTACTATAAACTTCCAGTTCCCTGTTGGTGAGTGGTAACGCCGCATGCTTTGTAATCAAGAGGTCCTGGGTTCGATTTCCCGGTGGCAACACAAGTGATTCGAAGTCCACGTTAAACTGTAGGTTTCGTTCTTAGGATCTCATCGTCATCCGATGGAAGGCAATGACAAACCCACCATCGATTCACCTTGCCCAGGACCTGCTTTCGGGTAGAACACCCATCATCATCATCATTATCAATATAAACGTAGGGTAGAACCGTTGACAGCGTCCTGAAGCGTGTGTAGTGAAATGATCGTGAATTCTTCCAATTAAGAAAAAACTACAAAACCAGATTAAACACTGTGCATGCGCAATAAATCAAAATCGTTGATCTCAGATCTGAAATAAGTTTCTCTCTACCTTTTTCCATTAAGGTATTAATCTCCGATAAAGATGGACGGACAGACAAACTGTAATTTAATGTGAACCAAACAAACTAGGAAGAATAAGTTACCATCACGGCATTAGCCTTGTAAACCTAAAGAAAAACCTTACTTAAGATAGCCGTTGGCTGGGCGGAAGCCTACAACCTTCGAAATTTGAAGCCAACGCTCTTCGAACTAAGCCTTGGCCACTTGGTTAATAGAAAGTGTACATCCCTTTCTCTCTCTCTCTCTCTCTCTTTTCTACAACGTGTTTGTGTGTACATGTATGTGTGTTTTTATTAGAGTATGTGTGTTTTTATTAGTATTAACAGTTGTCTCGCTTTGCTGAACACGAAATAATTAAAGGAAATACTAACAAATTATTTAATGAGACCAGGCCCTAATTTGCCGTGGCAAGACAAATAGAAAGCTCCCTTTCTTATTACTGAATGTTATTACTAGAGTTCAAAGACCTTCTGCAAAGCAGAATTGAAAACATTTCCACAGAAGTAGTTATAAAGCTCACCGACACTCACTTGTAGTGTTCAAAATTTGTATTAAAATTGTTCATTATCCTTAGTTTGCAATACTGATTCATTTATTATCTAGTGGTACACAATTTGATATAATAAATAAACTGACGTAGTGACATTTCAAAAAGAAAAAGACTTTAAATCAGATTGGTAACACTGCCCACCTGATGACTTCACATATTCTTCATATTCATACGAATCGGCTTCTAATAACGTCCTTTTCCTCTCAATTATCTTTTTAAGTACTACCGAGAAATGTTAATTTTATTTAATAGTAAAAGTCAATTTTGGGTTCGAAGTTGGATACCCTGTATCTCGTAAACGACGCTATTTTCGTTAACAATTTATACCATAGAGTTAGGAAGAAAATAGAGAGCACATACATGACGTCACATGAAGCCAAATTACGGTTCATCGGCAGCCATCTTGTGTGGCCCCATTAGAGTCCCTCTATACCGAGTACTATGAGGATTGCCTTTTTCGATAGGAGGATGAGTGCACCTCAGAGAGGCAATACTCAGAAAAGAGGGTCTCTAAATATGGGGCCAGTTAATATGGCCAAAATGCCTCGTCCCTTCCGTCTCTAGGCTTTATTCCCCTCTCCAACAAATTAGCCGAAGGTTCCCTATATTTATATTCCTAACTCTATGGTTTATACGAACTTTCTTTGTTTTTATTGTTTTGCTCTCAGGACTGCTCTCCCAAGTGGGCCCGATACGTGACGGTACATCTTGTAAGGTACACAATAATTAATAACTGAAATAAGAAGATAAGGAAACGGAAGTTTAACATTCTGGCTACTAATTCCTCACCTAAAAGTATGCTTTGCTGCGAATGTGTTGATGCACCAAGGATGAGAGAGACGACATCAACATGTCCGAAAGCAGACGCATACATAAGAGCTGTGTTGCCATCGGCGTCTTGACTGCTCAAATCTAAGTTCTCCTGCAAAATAAAGAAAAGATCAGTTGTGTCTATCTTAATCAAACTGCTAATAATAATTACTTACTTACTCTATGGCTTATGCGGAACTCGCAAGTTCATCGCCGCAGTAACAGACGTTCTCCATAGGATTCTATCCTGGGCAAGATCAAGCCAGTTTTCATCACACCTCATCCGTTGTTCCCTATATCGCCTGCTCACCTTAGTCGTCGCGATTTCATTACTCTTACAACATAGTGTGAGTCGTACAGTCCGTGAACCTCTTCATTATGCAGACTCCTCTCCTCCATTCTCCAGTCTTCTCGTCCCGTTTCGGACCCTATGCCTTTCTCAAGACCTTACTTTCAAACACCTCGTAATTTATGTTCATCTGCTATGGTCGTACTCCAACTTTCGCAACCGTAAAGTATTCCCGGCAGAATAATCGTTCTGTATATTTTCAATCTCAGCTTCCTTGATATTAATCACGAAGTTAGGATTTACTTGATTGAATAGAAACATACGTTTCCCGATACTAAACGACTATTTATTTCTTCCGTTACCTCGTTCTTGCATGTTATATATGCTCATTCCTAATTGTTATGTATCTATTTCCGTTATTCCCTGTGTTTCGGCTCGTTATCATGTATTTTGTTTTCTCTATATTTACCTGTAGACCTATCTCATCGCACGCTTCTAAAAAGACATCGGTGTTACGTTGTAGTGCCTCTATATATTCCCCTATTAAATCTACATCATCCATGTATACGAACAGTTGATTCAAGCCATTCAACGTTAGTCCCTTTTCGTCCTGTTTTATTTATTGACAATAATAGTAATAATATACAGATCTTCCTTTTTTAATCCGTTCACAATTCTTCATGGTACGGTAGCAGAAGTCAAAAGTGCTAGAGTTGGTGAATAAGAAGGATGAGGGCCTGTAATCATTAACATTTTGTTTAACTTTCCTCGCGGCTGGTGGATGTAAGTTTCAAAGTTTGTAATTAATTTTTAACTTACTTTCACACCAGTTCAGATAAAATTTTTGCAAAGCTTAACTATGCATGAATATTAAAATATATACCCGTTTATGTCACTTGGTTGTGACTCACTAAAATTATTTAAAATGTGGTTGCCTAGTGCTTGGTCGTCCCCTAAGGTAGTCTTTTTCAATTGACACTAAAATAGTTTATTCGATATTTGGTTTCCACCAGTAACCATAACCATCACATGTGAAGCACTAAACTCAGTGTTGCAAACTGTGAATATTTTACTAAGTCAAAGCTTGAATATGGTGATTTATTCTTTATCTTAACACACACTAAATTCGGAAAAGCGGGATTTCCCTTGAATTGATTGGGATATTTCATCTTAGGGGAGCGGAAGAGAGACCAGTCTTTTAGAGTGGATTTTCTTCGGAGAAAAGATGAGAAATTTCCACTCGAAAACAAACAGGATTTTTAGTAGTTTTTCTCGATGTCCATGTAATCATTTTTACATGTATTTCCATCTACTCAGATGAATTGTTCATCTTTTGAATATCAAAATAACGCAATAAAACGTTCAAAATGTAAAATGAAGCAAAAGGGATCTTTCATTTATAAGTAATCACAGAAACAGTCATGTTTTTATGAATGAAACGTAGAAAAGAAATTTCACCGAGGCGGGAATTCAACCTGCTACCTCCTGACGAGCGATCTAACGTTTTATCGCATCTACTAGCCACGCATCTACGAGAGAACAGCTTCGAAAAAGTATCTCTGTCGTCCCGTCAAATACTTGAGAACAACGTCAAAGAGTTCTTCTATATAGTAATTATTTGTGACGTTTTCGTATATTGTTTTCACTGAGAAAAGTTATCAGGTCTTCTGTTGTCATTTTAAACTAAATACGATTAACTTCACAGTAGAGCTTCAATAGTCATCGCGATAACAAATGACGGATAATAATCTTGACTAAAAGTACCCATGATGACCAGAGGAACGAGTCCAAAAACATGAGAAAATTGTTCTTTCAATTATTAATCATAAATGACATCCGTAAAACATCGGAATCCCACCTAAAAAGATCAAAGTTTTCTATCCAAAGCTATTTTCGATTAAAATTCAATACACTTTCTCATAGAAAAAAAAGGATAAACATTTTATTTCTTCTGAGTCAGGAAAAATTTTCGATTACGAAATTATTTGTGATCAAAACGGATAAAATAATAATATTATAAAATAATCTTAAAGAAGGTCTAAAAAGGAGGAGATAGAATTCTTCTCATGCCCGTATCTACAATGAACACTTGTAAAAGCGTGTGACGCTATAGCAAAAAAATGTTACAATAGAATTCAACGCGAGCATTGTCTATTAGCAGCCAATGCATTTCGTGATTACAACTGATCTTTGTTGATGATTCGCTTTTGTTACTTCGGTCAAGGTGAAGCATTTTCCTCTCCTGATTTTTCACCGTAAGTCAAAGAAATAATTCTCTTAAAGTTGCTAGTGACAATTTGACCTGATGGAACCAATTCTAAAGCCACCGACTCTTTTCACACACACTTTTTTTTTTCAATATCAAACTTTAAAATTACAATACTCTTAAATTTAAATAATCCTAGAAAAAAAGTAACTAATACAATTGATTTATTATAAACTTTACTTTAAATGCTAATTTTTTTTCATTTCGTCGATAGGAAAACAAAGTGGCGTATCTAATAAAAAAATTTACAAAATTGAGTTATGACTACCTATGTAATATGTATTCATGTAAGAAGATCTGTAACATGACCAAGTGCCGTATCTCTATGACCAATAGTTTCTGCTGAGATGCACAAAATATACATTTTATGCACAGTTACATAGTATGTCTTAACTAAAACTTTAAGGTTAGTGTAACCCTAACGCTAGATGGCAGCATTATCTTCGTATATCTCTTACGTATTTTTATCATTACAAGAAATTGAAATGCTCCTCCTTCAAATTCTAGCTTAGAGTGTTCAAACTTTAAGATAATAGTTCAAGAGTTATACTCGACCCGATATTTTGCTCATTGTTGAAAGAGTTTCATTGCTATAAGCTTGAATACTTACAACAACAATCAAATGATTTTTAACAATGAAGAAAATCTTAGATAGGGATAGATAGAATTCCTGAAATTATTATAAACTGTCTTCTCTGAAAGTTTGAACTCTCTAGGCTTGAATGCGACCCAACTTAGGGAGTTTGGGGGCTGCCTCCTTTATCGTAACCAGAGTCTCCGGGGGTAGCGCCCCCATGGTGAAGATCTGCTCCCATACTCCCCGGGGCTGAGCCCCCGCAGGGCAGTTTTGCCCCATTTACTGTAACTTACTCGTGATGGTACACCTTCATAAAAAAAATCGTTTCTCTAGCTCGAACGGTGTGGATAATGGGTTTTGGGCGGCCATTTTGAATCCAAGATGACGACTTTTTCAAAATGTATTATTTTCTTAAAACACTCTTGATAATGCACCTTTATGACAAATTTCGTATCTCTAGCTCGAACGGTGTGGAAAATGTTTTTTTGGGTGGCCATTTTGAATCGAAGATGGCGACTGATATAATAACTTCCCACACGGGCCAAATATCTAATCATGTGCGGAAAATAATTCCAATCAATCAAGCCGTTTTGACATAATGATACCACAAACACAATCACTTTCATTTTTATACAGATGTTACAAGATTAGGGGCCAGGACACCCTAAACTTGGCCACCCGAAACACTTCAGTGTTGCCTTCGGTTGCATAGTATTCAAGGAAACGTATGACTGACGTACTGTAGTGCAATGTTGGTTTACAGACATTTTTTGTTAGAATGGGCGCATTCAACGGACTAAGATAGCACTACGCTCTGAGAGAGAGCACTTGAATCTTATTGCTTTGCCTATAGGTAGCAACCAATACGATTAAAATGCTTTCTTAGCGCTTAGTGCTACCGTAGTCCCGTGCATGCGCCCATTATCTTCATATACTTTGGAAGACATACCACATATAAATCCAATTCATTGTGAGTTCTACACAATTCATTGTAGGCAGCAGTACATAATCTCCAGATTGGTGATTTCATCGTTACATTAGTCCTGGCCCTTTCGCTGTGGAACTAGTGTTATCTACATGAGATTTTAATTGCGGGACACGAAACTGTAATAATGATACCAAGTCTGTGCAGTCTAAGGCATTTTAAATGATTTTCCTAATAAATAACAGACCAGAAATGCTTTAAGGTCTGAAAATTAAAGTGTTAATGATTGTATTGTTGTTTTCACAAGTAGGATAGATTACAAATTTAAGGAATTTTGATTGTATTTTGTCTAGTTGTTGCTATTTTTTTAGTTAACGGGATTCCAAATAGTAGAAGCATATTCCAATTTGGAACGAACATATGTATAATACATTTTCTTTAATGCAGAAATGTTGTTAAACCCACTTTGACCATCCTTATTACAAGTCCCAACATTTTAAAAACTTCATTTGCAATATTTGTTTTCTGGTTCTTAACAAGCCAATTTCATATCAAACGTGACAGCAAGATCTTTAATTACATTAATGCATACTTATGAATTTCATAATTAAATCGATAAAACGTTTTATTTCTACGAAATGATTAAACTTTACATTTCTTTGCATTGAATATGACTGAGTGCGTACCAGCTTGCAATGTTGTAAAAAAAAAACTATGCTGTAGTTTTACGGCATCTTCCGTGGAATTAATTTTAGCATATATTTGAGGTCATCACTTTTTCCATTGGCTGGTAATCAGATAAAGCTAATCAATTACTTTCATTTTCCTCAGTGCACGGTTGGAGAAGAGAGAAAAAATGCACTCATTAAGCGTGTCTGTGGATGATTGTTGTTACAGATAAGAATAATGAAGCGGAAAAGAAAAAATGAGAATATGTTCGCAATAAATCGAAAGTCATTATTCTCCGTTCACACGTCACTAATATCATAATTCAGAACTAAATTCTGGCGCATGAATACTAACAAAATTTAAGCACCAAGACCGTGCAGCAAGGTGACTTAATGAATATTGAAACTAAATTATATAATACGTAATCTATGAGGCACATTCCATTTTTATTTCCTGCTACTTTGTAACAGAACATACAGTAAATATTGTGTATTTTTTTTTTAATGTAATGACTTCTAAAAAAACAGCGTAAATGAAGCGAAAGTAAGACTTTGATTCTTTATTTCTTTCGGTTAGCGAAAACAAAAATCTAATAAAAAGGAATCTCAAGGTTAACATTGAAAGATCTATAAAAGATAAATATAATAAAAATGAGAAATTGAAGAATTAAATCACGACCTGCGCTTATTTGATCAATAATTTGTTTTTCTTTTGATTGAAATCTTAGTTATTGCAAAACACTCTGCCTTTAGTCTGCTTAACTAATAACTCAACGGTAATGAGAAGGAACGCAAGTTCAATCCCCGCTGATGACCATCCTGAATGATGTTTTTTCGCAATTTTTCTCAGTTTCAGCAAGCGAATGACGGAATGGTACCTCAACTAAAATCCTATCACTGGAGAGTAATCGCCAAGCGGTGTCATCACTCGATCGTGACGGACGTTAACTTGCCATCTCAGTCCAGACAAGAAGAAAAAATAACTAATAACTGAAGAGAGATAGTTGTGACTCAGCGGAAGCGTGCTTGCTCAGCCCTGCTATTGATACGTCCTCGGATCGACAAACGGGATCAGCCATCTTGACTGATGTTTGTCAATGGGTAGAGCGCTCACCTCTGGTTCTAGGGGTCGTAGGATTGATCTCTGCTCATGCCATGTGGGCTTTGTGGTGGACAAACACCGTGTGCGTGGGTTTTCTCAGGGTTCTCCCGTTTCCTCCCACTTTCTTCATTCCACCACTTCATCCCTTCACGGCCTGAACCAAAGTTGCCTAAAGGCTTTAAAACTAAAATTCAAATTCAAATTCTCAGTCCCACTATGATGGTGTTTTGAATTGAATGCAGAGCAGAGCCCTGCACGGGCCGGGCGCGCCCGTTCGGCCCAGCGGATTACCCGGCCGGGCACTTCCGGGCCATCTTCGGGCCTGGGTTTGCAGGGCTCTGATGCATAGTCGCTAACTTTACTGTCCATCTTCCATGCACGCGACAGTAACGAGTGATCTCGAATATTTTTGAAGTTCCATTAAAATAAATATTTAATATAACGATTCAATAAATATTAAACAACTCAATACAATGTCCATAGCTATAATAAAATGGTGATTGTTTAGTTGCTACTAAGTAAAAGTACCGATACGAGTCGTATTGTAATGATTTGGTTTCCGGCCTTGATCCTTGGTTAGACATAATAAATACATATTTTAGTTATATTCATGGTCTTTAGGCATCTTTCGCTTTGTTCGTATTTCACTTAGGATAGGTCCTGTCCTTAGGAAGTTAATATCTCTCCTCTTTAACCAAAGAATCAATTGCATCTTCGATATGGAACAATGTGACAATCAGTTTTTTCTTCTTTCTCTTATTATCTCCAGTACCTTTTCTCAACTACTCTTCTTCGGCATTTCGTCTTTATGTAACATTTCTTTCAAACTAATTTTTACCTTTTATATAACTGCTTAGCATTTTCTATTGTGAGCATGAAATGTTATTAAATATAAGTAGTATCGATCCTTGTTTTGGGGAAAGCTGTGTTTCTTAGCATCCTTCGAGTTACGCCACTGATCATTTGTATTATTTTTCGTACTCTCTAATTAGATCCTTAATTATCTTCCATGCTTTACCTTATCCTTTTGATGTGTTTCCATTATGATTTTTTGAGTTACCCACATCCAAATTTAATACTTGGATATAGCTTCCAAGGGTTTGTGGCAAAGTCTTAAGTCCTGTAATCCAGGTACTACTAAGGCAAGATAAAGATGTGAATACAGGCCGCTTAGCGATACTGTATATTGGTCTAAGCATCCACACTCTGCCTCGATTCAAGCTCGTGTGTGGTTCGAACCACACTGTTCTTAGAAGCTACACGCTCGATTAAGACGAAAATTGCAGCGTAAACAAAGACAGTGCAGTTTGAAAGGAAGCAAGATGATCTGAAAGCGGTAGGTCTTTCAAGGCCTATTAAACGCTCTCCATCATCCCGATCATGACTTTTCTTTTTTTGTCTGCTGAGCGTATGATTTATCTTCCTTAATACTGTTTAGCAGTTGGATTCGTCTTCTTCCTCTTTCCCCTTCAATTGTATGTCTTAGCATACAATCTCTGAGTAACCAATTTCTTCTTCTCTCCTGTATTGTCGCCAGTATAGTTCTTTTCTCGATTACTCTCTTCAGCACAGGACTTTCACATTATGCGCTTTCTGTGTCTAACTGAGTATTTCCATTCTTCTCCAGTTCCACATTTCAAAAGCTTTCAATTATTTGGTTTGTTTGAAAAGTGAGGTAAGTACTGTTCTTACAAGAACAAAATAATATATTTGAACATATTATATGTGTTCGCATGGCGGATGTCCTGGTCATTAATGACCCACATAACCACCTCGTTGGCTCAGGCATGTGTGTCATCGCAGTGACAATGCAAAGATTTCCAATGGACTCGATCGAATGCCTTTTCCAAATCAACAAATGTTACGTATTATATAGTATAATTCCTTACCTTTCTCTATGTATCTTTTTCCTATTGTTCTTGTCTCTTGTTCCCTTCCCTCTTCCAAACCGACACTGTTCCTTTTCAATTCACCCTGCCGTTACAAAATCAACCGAACACCTGGCATTGAAATCCTACATACATCCTAAACCATCACTACAGGCTGAAACACTGGTACCATCCCTGGTTATACAAATATTTTCTCTTGTTTGCTTTGACAAAAAGAAACTGATGTAAGGCTTTGTTGAAATTAACAAAATACTTTTAAAAACGTACATACAAATAAAATATTCAAATAAAACCTTGAACTTTAAACAAGGAATTATATCACAACGTTTGAGCAAATAATAATTAATTTCGAAAAACAAAACACAGACACAGAGAAAACACTTCTATTTAGTTTACTCATATGTTGAAAACAAACGGTGACGTAACTTCCTATTTACCATTTTCAGACGAGGAAAATTTCTAATAAAGATCGATAATAAGTTAGATAATTAGTTAACAACGCGGCAAAGAAGAATAGCAAATAGTGTTGCAACGACCAGACTTTACTTTCGTATTTAATCGATGCCGCGTAATGCCATATCATTAGTGGGTGGAAAGCACTAATTTAACAACAGTGGACGCATTGAAATTTATATATCTATACAGTGGACCTACATTTCAGGACGTATGTAAAATGAATCGTTTAAAATGATAATGACTACATGTAAGCGTTACATAAGTCACTGGATAGTAACTGATTGTTAATTTTTCCACAAACAAAGTTGTAGACACCGAAAAATATCTTTCTACGTTATTTAATTCAACTTCACACATTCGGATATAGACTTAACACCAATTCGATGTAAATAATTATACATTTACCTATATATAACAAAACTAGGTTATACATTTCTTACATAAAAGGACAAAGAATTTATCTTTATACAAACCGGCAATTCCATAATATGAGTCATGGTAAGACACTACATAACCAGAACTGAAGCCAGGTTACTTTTCGTGAACCAGTGACCTGGTCTGACCTGGACCTAGGTGACCCGATGTCTCGATTCACCCGATCCCCACCGGAGTAACTTGACTGACCCGGT
>JAGDQP010006750.1:0-27769 GCA_022664845.1 Lepisma saccharinum | reverse complement strand
CACCTCCACTCCACATCACCCTCCAGCACGGAGATCACCACCACCACCACTCCAGCTATGATCTGCCCCTCCACCTCTACTCCATCTCCCCTTCAGCTCTGATCTGGCTCTCCACCTTCACTCATCACCCTCGAGCATGGAGATAGCTCTCCACCTCCACTCCACATCATGCTCCAGGTTGAAGAGTGAGGGGGAATTATGTTGAGGGGTGACCTCCGGAGGGTCAACCTCCGGAGCATGAACGTCGCCAGAACATTTTCCAGGGTGGGGCAGGTGGGGCCATAAATATTGCTCTGAATAATGTTCCAGTTTCCAGAACGAAAGCTTGAATACGTTTCGCAAGGAAATTTTTATTTATTGTGTGAGTGACGGCCTGACGGGTGACACGCTAAAAATCCTAGGTTTCTTGTTGGCTTCACTACGCAGGTTCTAATTCTAGCAGAACAGTGAGTAAGCTATTGTTGCTACAATATTTGTTGATTTTGATTGGAGGTGTTATTGATACTCTGGGGTAGACCCCCCTGTCATCTCTCTGAAAGAATCTCTGGATTATAATTATGTAATCAAGCATCTTACTTGGCAAATTACTGGAATGTCGTTTTAGTTTGCTACACTGAAATATTTTCAAAAATGAGATTATTTAAGGCCTTTTGGCATCTTTGGTGTCATACACCTATGCAATTAGGAGCATTCTAATTTCTCAGCTAAAATAAACAATGTCAAAATCTAGGATAGTTCATTTGATACACATTCATAGGTACTATTGGGGTCGCTTTCCAAAATTTCATCGTTGCTTGTCATTTGTCCAGTATCTTCAAAAATATGAAAACACACATACACTTGCACTGTAGGTAGTGGTACGAACTTTTGAAGGCCACTGAACTATTTTGTTTCACTATGTAGTAGTGAAACAAGTCCTCCTCCAGCATGGAGTTCGCCCTCCACTCCACATCACCCTCCAGCACGGAGGTCACCACCATACCATCTCCACTCTAGCTATGATCTGCCCCTCCACTCCATTCCGCATCACCCTCAAGCACAGAGGTCACTACCACCTCCAGTCCACATCACCCTCCAGCATGGAGATAGCCATCCACCTCCACTCCACATCACCCTCCAGGTTGGAGGGTGAGGGGAAATTATGTTGGGGATAACCTCCGGAGGGATGGACACCTTTGGTCATATTGCCATATTGCCATATTCTGCAAAAATTATGCTTTGCTATTCTCAATAACGAAGCATTAGATCTCCAGACGATATGATTCTTGTAACATATATACTCACAGAATGAAACATCATTCAAGGTTAGTTTAAAGCAACAATGCTGCTCCTACATCCAAATTCAAGCCTGGAGAGTTCAAACTTTCAATGAAGGAAGTTCATAGTCATTTCAAAAGTTATATCCGTGCTGATTTATTTATTTTCTTTCTCGTTCTTTATTCGAATCACTTGATTGTAATTGTGAATATCTAAACCTATAACAATGAAGCTCATTCAACAATAAACTGAAAAGCAAAAAAAAAACAATCGCCACGAACAGAACTCTTGAAATGGTTATGAGCTTTCTTCTCGGAAAGTTTAAACTCTCTAGGTTTGAATTTGTAGGAGCAGCTTTGCAATTTCGTACAACGGAAAGAATACACTATGGACATACGAATATAGTGCTGCTACCTAGCTTTAGAGATGCTTGCTTTATACTAACATTAATGTTACTATTATTACTTTATATTGAGAAAACATAAGCTACTGGCATGAAAAATTAATTGGTGTGAAGGAACTACTCCTTCTCAAGACACATCCACATTTCTTGAACGTATATTTATTGGTAAAGTTAGAGTGAATTTGACGTCCAAGGAATGGCAGAAAGCATAGAATAATAAAGAATGATGTGAAAGTAATTTGAATGACGTCCTCAAATAAGCAGAGGAAAGAAAAAGATCTTGTAGAACGGAAAGTGTCCGTGCATAACAATGCAGTCACGAAGTAAATAAGAAACAATGGCCAGTGACGCTAACCTGGCACCGAGATGATAAAGAGAAATTGTTAATATAATAATAACAGAACTGAAGAGAAAACAATAACAGTTAGTTTTATTAAGTTTTTTATTTTGGAGCTATAACCTCCATAGTGGACACCCTGACATGTAGCAATCATTGTCATATGGACCATACCGTCTTGTCTGTACAATACCTTCAAAATTACACCATCTTCCACGCAGACAAGGACACCACTACATTTTTATACTGGTTATATTCGCTACAGCAATTAAGCAATTCCAATAATCAACAAAATAAAACAATAGAGAACCAAATATCTGTCAAGACAGAAACATATAAACGGATAAGAAATTGACTTTCTGAAAGCAGGAGGTATTCAGGTCTGAATATCCATAAGCTTTGGAATTTCGTACAAGGAAAGTAAATACATTAATATACGTAGAAATATTGGGACACCACTCAGTGTTGGAAATTTAGCGGTTTACAATAATCTGAAACAGCAATCGAAGTGTAAAGCAAAAAAGTAAGATATTTTGGTCTGATATATTAATTCAAAATGGTGCATACTTAGCAATGATCAAACCGATGCGGATCTCGGATATCCGGCTTTTTCCAGATCCAAGATTCGTAGATCAGTAATTCCGATTCAGAATCGGGTTTAGGATGTCTGGTTTTCAAATATCTAATTTCTTTAAATCATGGGCGACTCCAAAATCATTTCATGGATCATTCATAGGCCATTTCACAGAACGTTCTTAAATATACTGATCCAATATATTGCTGAAGTATATATATAATGTATGTGTGTGTGTGTTAAGGAATAGAATACGCCAACGTTCTTCATGTGTACATTGTGTACCATGTTTGGACATACGTTCCCACTATATTATATGAATGTAGTATACAGTAGATTAAAAGGTTCATGTGGAATATTTTGAATGTTATTATAATTCCGTACATTAAGATATGCTACAGATATTTAAAAATTCGCTGAGCCCTTGATCTTGTGAATCCCTGTCGGCGACTCATATTTCTTGGCACCGGTAAGTGGTTTTCTATATACCAAGGTCTCATTCCTTACAATTAATGTAGTACCTCCTCTTCAACAAGCCAAAAAGCAGCTTAATGTCTGGAATATATTAATTTAGAAACCTTACTTTCTGACTACCCTAGTATGTTGGGACCAGTCATCGTGTAATAAGCAGCCGTGAAAAATGAGGTGCAGATCGATGCTTCGGCATGCATATGAGAACCCACAATGTATTTGGTAGTTACATCATTAATTATGTTAATGCAGTGCTCGGAAGGCCCTAAGGGAGGTTAAGGTGAGTAAATCGAACGATATAAAAGTCTGTACCGAACAAACAATCATACATAGATATCTGCTGAAGGGAATTAGGTACTCAACAAGTGCCGGGGAGAGTTTGCGGGTTTGAGGTGGTTGAAGGATGGGAATGTTCGCAAAGAAGTCGAAGATATATAAGAGGAGATATAGATGATTTTGGATAATCGTAAATCGCAATATAAGATAGCAATGGGATATTTCAATACAAAAGTAGGGACTAAACGGAGCAGTGATACGAAAGTGGGAGGATTTGGATTTGGCAAAAGAAACAAGTGAAAAAAAAACGAAGGGAGTGAAGAGAGATTGATGGAGTTTTCAGAAACCCATAAACGATTCATCCCTGATGCATACATGAAACCAATAAACGAAGCATGTTTTAAGAAGAGAACTCAGATGAAGTGAACAGGGAAAGCCTCAAATGGAGCCTAAAACAAATATCAAATAACAGGGATATAGCTCAAAACGTTGTATGTTCTGAACGTTTTGAAATCTCGAGTGGTGATCGTTGGATAGTGAGATGAGAGTTTGAAATAAACACTAGATTAGAGAAGAAGCCACTATTTTAGATTTTAAAAATCTAGGGAAAAGCAGACAGAAATCCGATAGAGAACTAATCAAAACAGCCAGCGTCTGGGAAGAGATAGAATAGAAGATTAGGAAGATATCAATTGTAGAAATAATGTACTGACTGGGATCATAAGAGAGACAGCAAAAGAAATAGCAGCATGAGAAAGGAGAGTAAAATCTCGGAAGAAGCAAAAATTTTGATGAAAAAAGAGGAGAAAATACCATAACGAGAACTGAATACACAGAAATGAATAAAACCTTAAAGAAGAATGTACGAAAATGCAGCACAAATATTATTTTTAAAAAACAATTGAAGAAAATCAAACAACAATTCTTGAACTGGGAAAAAACGAATACTGGCGTTCGAAGGACCTGATGGGACGGTAACCAGAAATTATAAAAAAAATAATTAAAAACATCTAAAGAGAATTGAACTACTCCGATGAAGAACTAGGAATAGAAAAGAGAGACGAAAATGATGTAGAAGTTCCAGACAATGAAATAAAATGTTACTGTACAAATTCTTCGCATCTAGATTTGAAAGTGACTGGAGAGGGCGGAAACAGCAAAAGGGTTTATATGTTATGTGAACATCCCAGCAATGGCATTATCATCATTTCCAGGAATCAGATCAGTCGCACACACTGTTAAATATTTTGGAAAAGTTCCTTGATATTTCTGAGAGATGTCAGTTTACAGTTATCGCAAAGAATCCTGAAAAATCACAGAGACATTTCTTTACGTTATCGGAATGTCTCAGTGTTCAGTTCCAGTGTGATTTGCGCACATGCGCAGAAAGAGAAAATGTATCCTTATCTTAACCACACATGCAATGCTAATCAACTGTTTGCTGCTCCCATTTTGATCGCTTATTGTCGCACATGTGGGAAAAATCCTCAGCGAATGGGTATTCCGATCCCTAATTGACAAATAGAAAAGTGATTAAAACGTGGTTTAAGTCGTGGGAGTAATCCAAGTAATGCATTTCTGACACACTCTACTGTTTTCTTGTGATTGACAGCGTGATCCAATCTGTAAGACGCCGTAATTCTAATTGGACTTCAAATCTCGCTTTTTTCCCCTCCCAGCATCGTTGAGAAACTGAACGATATTTGTTTTTTATTAGTTTAGTTACTGAAAATTTCCAGGCCAGGTTGCATACTTTTTTTTAAGGAATGTTTCGCAATTTTTTTTACAATGCATTTATTTTCTATGTATATCTGAAACTACACACCAAATTCGGAACAGCGGATATTCCGCTCGAATTGAAAGTATTATTTTTCATCTTTAGAAAGCGGAAATAGAGACTAGTCTTTACAGCGAATTTTCATAGGAGTTAAGATTAGAAATTTCTGCTCGAATCAATGTGTGATTACATGTTAGTTCTTTCCGATGGGAATGTAATATTTTTGAATGAGTTTCCAGTCTCATCCCATCGGAAATTTTCATTGTTTTCAGATGACAGTTTGATCCTTTGAAAATAAAAAAATACACAGTAAAATGTTGAAAATGAAAAACAAAAGCGAAAGGAAGCATTTACTTACAAGCACTAAGGGAAATTATTGATGATCTTATTAATAAAGAGAGAGAAAAATGAACCCAACGTTAATATAATGGTGGCTAACGATCCAACGCTCTAACGCTTACTCTAGCCGGGTAACTGCCTGATAACGCTCTCGAAAGGGCCTTTATCGTCCCATCAGGTATTTGAGAATAGCGTTCAAAGTGTTCATTGTATATATATATCTTCCTCCTGGCGTCTAGTGGTGTATTGCTGTCATTGAGAAAAGTTTTCATGTCTTCTGTTGTCATTTTGAACTAAACAATACTAACTTAACACTTCGCGGTAAAAAAAAATGACTGATAACAAACATAACTAGTACCCATGCTGCGTGGAACCACTCTAAAAAGAATGATAAATCTTTTCTTTTTCATTTTCAATTATGAAGAATAAATTACATCCGTTAAGCATCGTAATTCCGTCTCAAAAGATCACATTTTGTATCCAAAGCGATACTATTTCGTTAAAAACCACTATTGTCGATTGAAATTCAAGATTTTTTTTATAAAAATACTCTCTCGTCGAAAAAAAAAGAGTGAAAAATTCGCTCTTTAATCCTTTTTGCACGTGTACCCTTTTAAAGAAACTTTTAGGTGTAAACACAAATGCAGGTGTACAAACTATAAAGGTAAGCAAGAAAGTTCTGTCGCTTTTTCACTCACCACCTTCGAACATCGATATGTCACCTACGACGCACCTGGAAGATAAAAAATAGTCCCCATCAGCATCGACGACCTTCTGCCAACGTTCTGGAAGGCCATGGATTCCATCGCGGTAGAACTTGGTGGGCCGTGAAGCGGAGAAGGTATCAAGTGCATTTTGCACCTCTACTAGGGATTTGAACTGCCGTTCTCTAAGGTGATTGTCCAAGGAATGAAACTGGTGAGAATCGGACGATGCAATGTCCGGGGAGTATGGCGGATGAAATAGTGTTTCCCATCCCGAGTCATCCTAGCCACGTGGGGCTTTGCGTTGTCCTGTAACAGGAGGACCCCTTTGCGATTCAGAAGTGCTGCATCCAGAGTTTTGAGTTTTTCTTGAACACGGCTCAACTGCTGACAGAACACAGTTGCATTGATGCTCTGACCAGCTGGTAGCAGTTCCCGATACACGATGCCGCGAGCAATCCACCAAACACACAGGAGGACCTTCTTCTGGTGCAGTGCTGGTTTCGGCTGTTTTGGAACCGGTTTATGGGATGCTAACCAATGACGACGGCGCCGCGCGCCGTGGAGTTTCGTACAGGACCCACTTCTCATCACATGTCAACACCCTGTCCAGAAATGGCTCCTTCCTCAGGCGAGACAGCAAAGAAACACAGATGTCTGTTCGCTTTGCCTTCTGGCCCGGAGTCAAATCATGTGGGACCCATCGACCCAACTTGTAGTGCTTCCCAAGTTGATGGAGGTGCTGCCGAATGGTTTCTCCACTCACACAGAATTGGAGTCCCAGTTCCTCACATGTCTGGCCACTGTTCGCCTCAATTGCTGCCTGAAGATCTTCATTTGTCTTCATTTGGTACCTGTGTTGGTCTTCCTGCACGTGGTGCGTCTTCGAGTGTTTCGTCACCGTCCTTAAACTTGTTAAACCACCGCTGCACTGTCCGCGTAGTCACGACACCCTCACCAAAGGCCTGGCACATCTTCCGCCCCGCTGCAGCTGCGTTTGACCACAGTTTGAACTCGTACAGCATACACGCCCTTATGACGCTCTGTGGAGGTCCCATGTTCACTCTGTCCTTCCGCACCAACAACTGACCTTCACCTGATCTCCATTCGCATTCGACTCACGGTGTGAGGGCCAATTGAACACAGACCTCCACAAAAAGCGACAAAACTTTCTTGATTCCCTTTATAGGAAGTATGTAGATGGAGGATGACAAATGAACATTCTTTAATGAAAAGAAAACAGTGAATTAGGAAAACAGGTTATGATTGTCGTATTCGTATTCGTATTTTGTAGTCTAGCGCGGAAATGGCTAATTTTGCCCATCCATTGCGCGTTCATTTTAATAATTGCTGTTTTATTATAATATTTATAATATAATATAGTTTTACAGTCCGGTTGTCTTAATAATTGATGTTTTAAGGTCAGTTATTTATTGGTTGCTATGGTTTCTGTCTGCCATAGCTATCAGTCACTCTTAACTCTCTTGTCACTGTCGCATTTGATGTTGTTATCACAGTTCATTTTGAATTTTCTTGATGTAAAACTATTATATAAAACACTGCAACACTTTATAACACTACTGAGTAAATTTTCTTGAAGGCTTTCTTTCTGAAAATTAGTTGCTACAAGTATGTAACTTTCAAAGGCCAATTAAAAATGAAACCGAAATAAACTTAGGGTGGATTCTCATCCACCATACCTATTTCTTTATTGACTTGCATTAAAACACGGAAAACAGTGGGAGTATTTTCCATGCGAATAGTTGTTAAGAATGAAAGTATTTTTAACTACTCATTGGCATATAAGTGGATCGAATCTGTTTAATCGCAGTGCATGACGCACGTAACATTTTGCTATCGTGCGAATTTTTTGAAATGAAAAGTTTCAAGCAAAATTCCAGCGGGGAGGGGCCCTAAATGACGGGCCTACCTGCTGAAATGAAGATTGACGGGAACTGTTCAAAGTCGAAAATTTTGATTACAAAATTCACACACGAAAATTTTTTAATATATTTATAACTTTGCCACATTATACTCCGTAATGTATAAATATACCCTGAATCATATCATGTTGAAATTAACACGGAAGAATTGATAGCCGCTGTGACCGAGACTCGAACCGGGATCTCCCAATTGCCGCCCAGGTATGCTATCCTTTACACCACTTTTTTTTTAAGTGAAACGCACCCTAATCGAATGCACCACCCAATGAATTAACTCTTTCAACTGATATTACTGTTTTTTCCTAACTACGGACAGCGCAGTTAAAATCACATCCATGCCCGAGGCGGGATTCGAACCCGCGATCCTTGAATCGACAGACTACCGCACTAGCCAGCTCGACCACCTGGATCGGCTTAGAGAGCACGGCTAATTTTCTGTATAGATAGAATGTTCCTCTCGCCTAGACACTCTCTCAGCTCTTCATTTCTGGTTGCGAGGCCTAGGTATAAGCCGACCAGAATATGAATAGACGTGTCAAGTTTTGGAACAACCGATGAACCATGCCAAAACAATGGAGACGCACAGATATGTTACTACTCTTCGCCTCTCGCTTGAAGTGTTGCCATCCAAGAAATTTTGTTGCTGGTTGTTTTGTATTAATTTTAGAACACAGATATTAAAAATTACATTACAGTTACAATTATATTGATTATTGCGAAGCTATATTTATTGTCCTTGTAGTCCACATATGGGAAGAAGATTGCAGATGACTTAGGCAAGCTAAATAAAAGTTCTGCTAATAAAAACTTATATGCTTGCCACTCTTTCACCCTACCTCTTGTATCTGTTTAGACAGTTTTCTAGTTTCTATCTTGAGATACGCTAGCAAGACTTTTTACCCAGACTTTATGGCTGAGGTGTAACTACATATTAACTCCACCCCCACCCCGCAAGAGAATACCCATGGTCAAAGTTCGATTCGGTCCATTGAGAGGCTATTATGAAGGGTTCCCCGCATTGCGAGTTTTTGCTACATAGTAGTTACACCCCTGCTGTAGCATCCTGGACTTCGAAGCGGTAATGCGGAGGTACGCGAATGCGGCTTTAGAGGCCGGCCATCGTGACATTTTTATCTAGGTTTGTCCTCAGCTACACCAGGCGAATGCCGGGATGATACCTTCGTAAGAGGCTGGTCGACTACCTTCCCTCATCTTCACGAAGATCCCTTCTTATATTGTCCTTCCAACTTCATCTCGGTCTTCCCACAGGTTTCTTTCCCTCTGGCTTTCCAACCAAGATGGAATATAATCTTCGTTTTCCCCCATCCGAGTTACATTGCATACCCACCCAAGTTGTTGTGATTTCATTATTCTTACGGCATCGGTAGATGAAGTATTTAAACTTGTGTACTTTCTCTATGTTCTCGTTCTTAGTAATTAGGCCTATGTATCTAGCCACACTTTTGTTAATAAACTATAATTTTGGAAGGGTAGATGCATAATTGTACAACAAAGTAAATAAACGGGCTGAAGATATAACTGAAAGATTTTTTGAACGCTATACAATTCCACGCCCCTTGACGGATTAGAATAAAGTTATGGTACATATTCCTTAGTACCGAGCCACGGTAGTTCAGTGGTAGAGCGTTGGCGTAGACTTTCTTCTCCTACGGCCTAAGCCTTAGATGCCTAAAGGTCATAAATGAAATTCAAAAATATATTTCTTAATACCAAGAGAAATTAACTATGGCATTAAAAGGTTGCCACTTTCCCCCAAATGGGTTAAACGTGGATTAAGTGCAACTCGGAAACCACTGGAGTTGGAAATTTGATATTTGACATGAAAATTCTTTGTTTCAATTCATTACCAATAGCTATCTTAATTTTTGATTCGACATCCCCGATGAGGGGGCGAAAACCTCTTAAAGAGTGGAATATGAGAAATCGAAAATTGTTAAAGGTTAGAAACTTGAAATTTGGGATGGGTATTCCTTAGGACAAAGAACAATAAATGACAAATGTTACAAGTCGACAAGTCTGCACTGTGACTTCCAGATGCAACGACCTTTAACCTTGGAGAAGTACCTTTGCCTTCCACCTCAGTGATTCCCTTTCGTGTAAAACATGTTGTTAAGCCCCTAATGATATTTCAGCCCCACCCACAATTGCTAGAAGGAAGCAGTCAGTCTCAATAATGAGACAATAGTATTCTCACACAAAGGCAAGTTTCAAAGTTTTAAGAGAGTATGTTTTATGGTATACTTTCCCGACTACACCTTTGGTAACACTGTTTATGTCCTTGGCAAGATTTCTGCTGCAGCTTGTAAACAAGCACTAGCGACCTCATCCTTGCGTTTATTCCTACTCTGGTCGGCTTATACACTACTACAGGCGGAGATTTAGTTGAGTCTTCTGCAATCGTGCAGTGCGAAAGAATATATGTTATTACCTTTTTTTACAAGGTTATTTCATACATTCAAAATAACATAATGGCAACTTTAGCTTGCCAGAAATCGGTAGTGGTGGGTGGAGTGATGTGTCTAATTCTGTAAAAGTTTCTTTCTCCTTCGAACACTCACGTTATTGCTACAAAATAAAGGCACACGAACACATTCTATGGACTTACAAAGTATATCAGATAAGATATCTAACCCTTCGATCTCTGACGTCATTGCGAGTTCATGAACTACTTTGGAAGAATGTGTGTTTTCGTATACGTGTGTGAGAGAAAGAGTAATCAACAGTCAATTTGGCAATCCTTCGAGACTTAGTGTGCACGTTTCGTTTGAGCAGCCAAATCACATTTCATTATAGACACACGTGTCATTGTTTATAAACTGATGATTAGATAGGGTTACCAGACGTCCTCGGACATGTCCTCCTTTTCATCTGGTCCTCCTGTCCTCACTCCTTTTTTTAAATATCTTGAAATGTCCTCCATTCTCTAGGGACAAAGTTAAAAGGTTCCGAATTGGACATATTCGTACTCCTGTAATCCGAATTCTTAATTTTAAAAAATGTTCGTTACCGAAATATCAAGGAGTGGTTTATCATTTGGTAACTACTTTCCATTATCATTCAATTTTATTACTTGATAGGAAGATACAATAAAAATGTAAAATGTTGTGTAACTTGCCCTGTAATAACTGAAATTTGAAAGTAAGAAATCCTTCTGTTCGTCAGTGTTTCTTCAACGGATTCTAAATTCAGTTGTCTACAATCTTAGCTTA
This sequence comes from Lepisma saccharinum, assembly GCA_022664845.1. NCBI lineage: Eukaryota > Metazoa > Arthropoda > Insecta > Zygentoma > Lepismatidae > Lepisma > Lepisma saccharinum. The sequence continues at coordinate 16,458 of JAGDQP010006750.1, read as the reverse complement.
GTTGTCCTCCACTGGAAGAAAAAAATCCACAGTTGTCCATCATTTTTAGGTTTTCTGTTCTCCACTGGTAAATAATGATCTGGCAACCTTGTGATTAGATAATCATATTTGTGCCAGAAAGGACCTTCATCGAAATATAGTCATAATGTTGGAAACACTAAAATTCCTGTTGAACATCAGTACAGACCACACAGTTAAAATTCACTCTTACTGGGAACAGGCGCTGTGTAAGTCACAAACTGCACGAGGGGAGATGGAGTGACGGGAAATTCAGCTCACGACATATTAGTTTACTTTCTATTTACATATACAAAAGTAGATTTTTATGTGGGGCAAGTAAATTTTAGGATACGTCGCCCAGGATTTCAGTTTGGAGGGATGTAAAGTCAAAATTAGGAGGGTGTAAGGGTAATTTTAAACGGTTTCTATCGAATTTTGACCTTAAAGTTCCGAGGGTGATCTCGAAAACTTGGAAGGGTGACATTCTCCCAAGGGGGGTCTGGCAGAATCACTGCCACCCTCTAGTCTTTTTCTTCTGCACGCTGACTTGAAGTAGTAGAAGCCTCAGCCGAAACATTAAAATTCCAAATCATGGTGCAATCTCCACGGAGATCACAGACTTTACATTTTTGACTTCAACAGCTACTGATAACTGTAGGTCGACAGTTTGCTATACTTTGTTATAGTCATGGCAAAATTAATGGAGAAAGTAGCGACCAGGGCCTATATTAAAGATATCATCCCGTCATTTTCCCAGTGAATCTGAGAAAAACCCTGGAAATCCTGAGTCAGGATGGGCGGAATCAAAGTCACGACGCCTCTTCAGTGGTTAATCGTTATCCGAAATCAGCGACGGTAACAATTGGATCATTCGGGCTGTGTATATGAAGTTCTCAGTTGGCACAATAAACTTGGGTAGGTAAATGTTTATCTGACATCCTCTAAACATAGACGAACTGTCAGAGATAGTGAACCATGTTACAATAATACACAGAACACGCTTTACTGCTCAAGAGTGTTTGTATATATGAAGTACAGGCTAAAACGCCTGAGTTGCCTGAAATGTAAGGTGACCAACCATCTCGTTTTAGGCGAGACAGTCCCACTTTACAGTCGTCCGTCCCGCTGTCCCCCGATAAATCTGGGGAACTCGAAAATGTCCCGCTTTTTTTTTTAAGTGAGATTGGAATTGGCATTGTCCATCCCACTGCATGAAGTTAGTTTGGCGTTCAAGCTTTGTTTTGTGCAGTTGTGCTACAGAACAGTTCAAGTACTCAGTGGCAGAATGTAGTTTCGAATATACTACGTGCAGTGGTATTAATGATAACAATGCCTAAAGGAAAGTGCGTGTTCCACTAATCTTGAATCAAAATATCCCTTCATTCGAAAAACAGTGTCAGATAGTGATGTTAAGCGTTATAAATGCAGAACTGAATTTAATGTTGCTGATGACGAATCAGTGACGTTGAAAAGCATATCAAATAAATACAGAAGGTCGATCCGCATACATGTGTCCAAATTTGAATCGTACCCCCTGCTCATAGAATGGACCGAACTGAGTGGTTAAAAGCGCAGGCGAAAGCCAGAAGCCTGTAGTAGTGAGTCATTATCGCAAGTGTGTGTTGTGTGCATCATGAAGCAAAAGGTCAACCGGTTTTAGGAGGGCTACGTAGTTGCACTTTTCCACGCCAAGCATTCAGTGTCTAAAATTAAAAAAGAAAAACAGTGCAAAGAACATGGATGCGACTATCAAGAACATAATTAATCGGCATAAAAACAAAGAGTTACCAGTGATTCAATCACCCACGAAGGGAACTAGGAAGAGAGCGTGCAATGCAATGACGCCGCCTCTGTCGCATAGGTTGCGTCAAATGGTTCTCCAGAAAAATTCCCACGTGGCATAGTCAACTGTGAACCGCAACCTACGTGAGAAGCTGAACCTCCGGAAGGTCTTTAAAAGTCGTGAACATTACCTAAGTGCGGCCCATCGGTGTGATGGAAAGACCAACAGCAGGCGCCTCTGCGAACGCCATTTATCCGGAAAAGTGTAAGTATGTGGCCACACTAGATGAAAAATGGGTAAATGTATTTATCAGGCTGTGGCAAAATTCGATCCATCACTTTACGCAATGCAAAATCCCGTCCCGAATTCATCCGTCATTGCAAAGCACCGTTCTCGAAGTGATTCATAATTGTTGCGGGATACTGCTATCAAAGGAAGTTAACTATTCGTCAAGTCCCTATACAGACGACCTTCCTCGTTTGTATGGAAATGCCATCAATCGAGTCTCTGTGCATATGGATAAGGCTTCATCCCATACGTCTAATCCTACCCGTAACTTTCTGCAACAGATGGCGCAAGATACCGGCATTCAAGCTATTCCGTTTCATGATATACCGGTGAAGTCACCAAATGTCAGTATTTCTGTGGGTTTTGGCTACTGAAAAGGGCACTTTCATCTCGTCGTGTCACCACTCTCCGGGGCTTGTGGAAAACCTGTAAGGAGGAGTGACAGAGTTCCAATTCCTGTACTTCGTCGTAGCCTTCTACAATGGAAGTTACGGTGCAGGGCTATTGCAAAGACACATGATGATCACATTGAGGCCAACTGATGGTGTTCCCGTGGATTTTCGTAAGGTAGATAGATGCTGGTTGAAAATTGGGCACATGTACGCGGATTGACATTCTGTACGTATCTGCAGATGATAGTGCATCTTCCAGCCCAGCAAAACACTGCCAACTTAGTTTTAAAATAGCCCACCAACAACAAAGAATATGGAAGTGACTACTATTGAAGGTTTGTGGGCTTACCATGTGCTGTGAAGGAAACATCAATTTTCGTTCAAATAACTACACATCCAAATTAACTAATTCTGTGCCAAAACTTAGCTGTGCGAGGACAAAATGTCGAGTAATAGTTACGAACGTATTTGCCGTAATTTCATTACGAGAATTATATGAAAAAATACGAAAAAAAATCATGGTATTACTTAATTAAATCGATGAATTCGCCCATGAACATGTTAAACTATTTCCAGTTCTAGTTAGGTAGGCCCTACTTTGAATCTTATCAAGGAATGCCGTTAAAATCTTAGATTTTCAGTCACAATCGGAGCAAACTTCATACATTGTTGTTGATTTATTTAACAAAGATTTTGTTAGAACATGAACAAAGGAGTCAGGTTTTGTAGAGACAACACGAGCAATAATTTTGGTGGGGTAGAAATCTTTCAGACCACAGAGAAAAAAAACGTGCTTTGACCATTTTTGGCCAAATTAAAATAAGAATGGCAATCTTTTTGGTCTTTGGCAAAGGCCTTTTTAACAACCTACTTATTATGCATGAAGATAATATGCATAATCCGTCTGTTCCAAGCAGATCTTCATTTGATATGCTGGTATACGTAATGGTCTTCTAAACGCTTTCCTATAAAATCAAGAAAATTGACATCGCACGTTCTTTTGCTGTGGTCTTCATATAGAAAATTGGAGTCTTTATTGGGACGAGGTTTCATTGAAGTGGGATGTGGTACACACATTATATACATACTGCAATTTCGTCTGAATGTATTTGCTTGTCCATTGACGATGAAAGAAAGTATTGTAGTTATAATTTACTCATTTGTCTACAGATGCACAGTTTAAGTACAAGAACGAAGATTTTGTGCAAATCTAATATAAACAACTCGTGAAGTTTAGGAAAACACAATGGTTGGCACTAACGCCTACCGTTGGAAGAATTTTCAAGTTGTTTCCTGCTTTAAAATCATATTTTATAAGCTTTTGGGTAAATGTCCAACGGTATCGAAAGTTTCTTTTCTTTTTAAATCCATGCTCAAAGCGTTGGTTCTACCTTGTCTTCACAGCCAAGCAGCAAGCTTTCATGAAATCGTTTTAACAATGGAAGGAAGTGTGGAAATGGAAATTTTAGCTATGGAAATTTTGAAGGCAATCAAGGATTTTTAAACAAAAATCTTGTTTCCAAAAAATATAATTATTTCTTCCTTACTCAGTCAGTCAGTAAGTTATAAGGTCTCCTGTTTTACTTAAATTTAGTGCCTTTACAAATTTTAAGGAATCCATTGTACTAATACAATAATAACACAGGTCACATAATAATAATTAAAAATATATTATTATTATTTTAAAGGAATTTCTTTTCTTTATGTCTGTCTGTAATATTACAAAGTGTCCCACTTTAGGTTTCAGTGAAAACGGTCACTTTACTGAAATGGTAAATGAAATGGCTCATATTTAGGGTCAAAATATATGCCCTTCTTTAGGAAAACAAAACGCCGGTGCACGGAAGAAGGTTATCTTCAAACTATTCTGTGCTAACCCAAGTCTATAGCACACAACGTTTTTGCTGGTTTTTCATGGACTCAATCTTTTTTTTTTTAATTTGATTTAATTTTGTTTAAGGCTTTTAGGCAACTTTGGCTCAGGCAGAATGCATGGTGATGGAAGAATTAGTGAAATGAACAAAGGGGTAGGAGACAAGAGAACCCCTAACTACTGAGCCACTGCGGCTTACTTTTTTGTTAGTGTAGACAATCTATTCTTTGCTTATATAGTACTTGAAGAAAAGTGGTAATAAAAAAACAACAAATGTAGTTATACATTTTGAACATGCATCAACCATATTTATAATGCTCACGATAGCTGCTCCATTTTGTTTCTTTCGTGCTTTTGTCTGCAACACGCATCGAATGGAAATAGGGATGGTTTTATTTCCGTTAAGTTTCCTGGAGAATGTTTGTTAAAACGTGGCAATCCACCTTGTCACTAGAAAATCGATGGATAACTTTAAAAAAAAACGAAGAAGAGGAGGAAGAAGAAAGACGTATTCGACAATCAATATAAGACTGCAACATTTAACACAAACAAATCGATCGCAAAAAGCCATGGAGGTATAGGAGGTCACCATGTCAGCTGAATCAATGACTGTAGCCTTGGATAGCATGATAATACAACACATGTTCTCTCTCTCTCTCTCTCTCTCTTTCTGAATGTGTGTATGTGAGGGTGGGAGTGTATGTGTGCGCCTATGTGTGTGTACTGGCATTTGCTACATTCTTTCTCCAATTCAAATTATATATCGAAAAACTATAGGGTGGCCATTTGCAGGGATTCCGCCAGGATTTTGAGTTTGGGGGGGTGTAAAGTCAAAATTGGGAAGGTGTAAGTAGATTTTGCATGGTTTCTATCGATTTTTGACCGCAAAAATGTTGAATTGCAGGGGTGACACCCCCACAAGGGGGGTCTCGCGGAATCACTGGCCATTTGTCCTGTTTTTGATGGTGATGTCCTGTGGCGGAAGCTGATTTGTTCTGTCTTTAGTTGTCTCGTTTAAAAATACGTATTTAGGTTCCGATTACTGATGGTTTCAACCTCAAACATGTTCAAAATTTGTAATTTTTATTTAGTAAGTTTTACTCTCGTATGTCAGGATAGTAAATTTATAGACGCTAATTTGCTTTCCAGAAAGAGGCACATATACTGGAACTACCCGTATCTGTGACCTGTCAGGATCTATATTTGAGAGGCGTTTGCAAAACTCGGTATTTGCATTTTGTTGATTTTTAATGTTTTAACTTATCCGAATATTTTTGGGCCAGGAAAATCGAGTGGCGCTATCAGAATTAAGCAAAACTTGATAACTACATCTGCAAATAGATGTTGAAATATGAGATTACATCGTGTCTATATGGGAGTATTTTTATCAAAATCAGCTCTCCTAAAAAAAAGTTTTTTAGGTAGAGAGTTTTGTGAAAGAGACCCTAATTTAGACCCGCCCTCAAATATCTATGCTGAATGCCGCAACCAACCTGTTAACAAAGAATGAAGAATTGTACATGCAATTTAAAACAGAAATAAGCTAAACAAAGGAGAAAACGACAACCTAGAAACAGAGTCATTAATGACAAGAGAGCTACCGTTCTAAGGACCAAAAACAATATGATAAAGACCACACCATCCGTGGCCTTGAAAGAGTCCCGGTTATATAAACTGTCACTGATCAGATCTGAACAAGAAAAACGAGATTACCAGTAAACCAGAACAGACTATAAACCAGGTGATCTTCGCGAAACGTGAGACCAACCAAACAGACAAGGAGAAAATGGAGATAGAGAGAACACCAACTGAATAGACTTCAGGACAAGCAGCACAGTGCCCGGTCAGATCACGGCTGGGTGACAACTAAAACAAACTGTCATTTTATAAAAGCAAAGAATACTAAAATAATAATAACCAAGCAGCTACTGCAACCAGGCGGCTGAAACGAAAGAAACCGTGATTCACGTATACGCAGGAAGCGAGATATCGGACAAAATAGATCACAAGGTAACACAAAAAACGAAAATCTGAAGTTCTGACAAAAAAATGTTGATTTACACACAGTAGCCCGTGCCTACATACATGAGCACAATAATGTCTCAAGGAAAAAACGAACAAAATTATCCGGGAATACCGGTAAACTGTTAACGATAAACATATAAAACGAAAATAGAACCGGCTCACAGTGGTACACTATTTTAAATTACTAAAAGAAAAAAACAGAGGAGAAAATCCTAAAGAATCACGTTTGCTTGTGTGAATGGAAGGTTCGGGCTCCAGGTCTCACTCACCCTTTACTATCAAATATTGATAGATGTAGATTTGTTAGTTAATAATTAGTTAAAATTTGAATTTCAATTTTACATTGTGAAACTTTTGGCCAAGCCACACTAGGATTTTTTTAAAATTTGATGTATTGCCTTTAGATATCTGACAGGTTGACCAGACTAGAGTATGGGAGAGAATGTTGGAAGGTAATCAGTGAGACCTAATTTGGAGAAGAAAAAGAAAGAAAGGTAAACATAAAGAAGAAAAGATAGAAAGAATGGATGAGTAAAACGAAGGAAAAAGATTAAAGAAATGGAAAAGGAATGATGTAAGAAATAAAGAAAATTAAACACGAAAAAAGAGAAGAAAGACAGACAGGAAAAGAAAGAAAGGAGAAAAAATTAATAAAGAAAGAATGGTAGAGATAAAGAAAAGCAGGAAAATAGCAAGAAGGAGGGGAACGAATTTAAGGAGAGAAAGGATGAATGATAAATCAGAAAGCAAGAAGAGAAAAAGACAGAAACAAAAGAAAAGGACGAAAGAACGAACGAAAAAAAGAAGAAAGGAAGAAAAGGCAGAAAGAAAGAGAGGAGGAGAGAAGGGACAAAACAAAAAAGAAGGAAGGAAGGGAAGAAGGAACGAAAATAAAAGAAAGTAGGAAATAAATAAAAGAGAAAGTAGAAAAAAGAAAGAAAAGAAGCAACGTAAAGAAATAAAGAAGGAACGAAATAAAGAAAAGATAGTAGAAAAAGACAGAAAGAAAAGGAAAGACAGACAGACAGACAGAAGGAAGGAAAGAAAGAAAGACGGCAAGAAGGAAGGAAAGCAAGGAAGAAACAAAAAGAAACAAAGGAATGAAAGGAAGAGAGAGAAAAAGGAACAAAAGAAAGAAGGAAGGGAAGAAAGTAAAATATAGAAAGAAAAGAAGAAAGGAGGAAAGACAAAACAGAAAGAAAAGAAAAGGGAGAAAGACGCAAAGAGAGAAAGAAATACAAGAAAAGAAAAGAGAAACGAGCGAACGCAAGGAAGACAAGGAACAAAAGAAGGAACGAACAAACAAAAGAAAGAATGAAATCCGAAAAAAGAAAAGGACATGCATGACACTTTATACGTGTATGTGTGGAGGAAGAGAGCCTGATTAATGTGAAGTGTGGTGTTTTAGCGAAAGCGTGATCGTGACGTAAACTGGCGGTCATGCATGGTTCAAATCCAGATTGACGTTGTTTCAGGTTTCCACTAATCATTCGCAGGCGAATACCGGGATGGAACAACAAAATAATGCCAAAACCATAATCATTTCCTATTATTTCTTCCACAGACATTGTATGCCAAGACCTGTGGCTTTAAAGTGTTATAAAAGTAAATAAAGGTAACACTTCTATAAAATACCAATCCGGAGGGTTTGTGGTTACTTTTACGAACTTGAAGAGTTCAGTGGTAAAAGGGTAGATGTTAATTTTTTAATTATTTTTTTAAATAGAAAAATTGAGTTTGCACTCGTAACAAGTAGTACACAATGACAGATAACCCCTCAGAAAGTTTCAATCTAAAAGCGCAAACAATCACCAAGTTATAGCGGTTTTGCAACAATTAAATACACGGGAGTAAATGGGAGAGATATCAATTCTATCTGTACCTACAGTGGCTTGATATACTGAAACAATCGGAAGTTGCCTCCATTTCATCTTTGGAGAGTTGAAGTTTACAATGTGTTTTGCAAGAAATCGTCTTTCATGGACATCCCCGCTTTCCTCCCCTGTACTCTTCAATTGTGATCAGCACTTGCGATGCACAGAAGCTCAAGTTTTGCTGCCGAATATTCTGACTGAGGTTTATTAGTTTCATCAGTAGAATTCCGTGATGATTCATAGACTAAGGTCGTGGGCACTGTTTCACGAAAATACTTTGCGACTTTTCAGCGCTGATTTTCATGAAAGCCTGCGATTTGGGTGAACAGCCAATTGAAATACACGTAGAGCACGTAATAGGGGACCTTAAAACACGTGTTTCGATTGGCTACTCACCCCAATCGCAAGCACCGCAAGCTTTCATGAAAATCAGCCCTCACTCTTCAGTTTGCATTTCCAGAGGACTGTCTCAAGAGCGCCACAATCTTTACGTTTTCTGTCGTTTTTGGCTGTCAGAAGTCCACTAACAATTGAATATTATGTTGTATAATCATAATCCTTGCACAAAATGGTAGAAAAGTGACTCAATGAGAATAGGAGTTTGTGGCGGGAGATAAGCGTTCTTGAGACAGTCCCTCGGAGATGAAAAAGGAAGAGTGAAAACGTTGGAAAATACTTTCGTGAAACAAGCCCTTGATCACTAACTCCCCATCTCCTTATCCGAAAAGCAGTGGTCAAAGAAGTTACTCCGTAGACAGGAGCTGCTATTCAACTGACAAAATTTGTAATGTAAATTGATTATTTTAAAAAAGTTTATATTTAAAAAGTAGTGTTCCCGGTGGTTACATGCTTCACACGTCACCTTGTAAACAAAAATCTAGGGTTCCAGGTTCCATTCCGGAGGACATATTAACATAGTGGTTCCGATTCCACGTTAAAATATTGATGATATACCCATCCTTATAGGGCATCATCTCCGTTAGAACGAAAGGGATGAATCATAAAAAAACGTTTTCAAAGTTTTGGCTTTGAGGGGCCGGCTTAGAGTAGACGGTAGAGCCCACTTTAACAAACAAACAAAAAAAAACGGTAGGTCCCGTTATTAGAAGCTCACCAGCTAGTTTATGACGTTAATATCAATTCAATCACTTTAGTACGATATTGGTAGATTGGCCAACGGGTGGCCTCAGGTTGGAAATTTATAGTGGCCTACGTTGGGTAGTGATTGGTAAAATTCGAAAAAATCAGCTAACCGTAGGGCCTGTTAGGTTTTAGTTGGGCACATTACGAACCATTTCCAACCTGCTCAGAAATTATCCAATGTCGGCCCAACGGCGTTGGTTGCAAGGGTACTTTTGGAACTTTGAACCCAGCCGCCATGGTCCAGGCGATAACGTTGCGGACTTCGGGTCCGCAGTGGGTAGACACGCGAGTTCGAACCCCGCGGCCTAGTTATCCAGTTTAGCCAGGCGAATGCAGGGATGGTATCTTAAGTAAGACTCTGATCGCTAGCATCTCCCTACTCTCCCCATCACTACTGTGGCATGAGCCAGAGATGCATAAAGGCCATAAATAAATAAACACAAGATTAGATTTTTCGGATATTTTCTTGTATGTCGTTTCCTATGTATTAAAGTTACATTGTTCAGATTTAATATTTTATTCAATATTTGATTATTTTAATCAGGTTAATATTTATAACTTTGACTAACATTTTTCTTTAAAAGTATCAAAACGACGAGGGTGACAAGAATAATAATAACCAGTTAAGAAATAAAAGAGTGAAACTGAAATGGCTGTTTTAGTTATATCAAAGAGCTCACCTCTGGCGTTCCGGAAGTTAACGTTGGCACCTGCTTCAACAAGAAGCTTCGCTTGGCGGAATCGACTTGAACGAACGGCTTCAAACAGCGCCAGCGAACGACCATCGTCCATTGTGGGCCGGCCATCGCGACACATAGGAAACGTTCACAACAAATGCTTCTTCATCGATGACGTCCTCTTACCACGATTGCTCCAATTGATTTCTTTTTGGTATGTGTGTGTGTGTTGCTTCAGCGGCCTAGCAGCAAACATACAAACATGTATGTCCTTGATTCACGAAATTAATTGACAAATAGTGTTCTAGTTCCTTTCAGTCATGGAGATGTCCTTTGTCATGTCACGTCAGCATTTACTAAGAAACAGTGAACAGGAAACTGTACAACGATATTATTATTATTGAATTGAAGTTATTTTATAGTTTCCAAAGTTGAAATGGAGGCGACTTCCGATTTTATCTGTACATCAAGCCTCTGTAGGTACAGATACAATTGATATTAAAAAGTGAAAAGTGTGTCACATACTTTCCACTCTGTAATATTATTTTATAGTCTTTACGGATCTAAGGCTCAGGCAGGGATAGGGTAGGTGAAGGAATGCGAGAAGGAGTAGCTCAGGACCTAATTTGAAAGTAGCATCCCGACATTTGCCTGGTGTTACTTAGAAACACTTAAAGATCTCTTACTCTTGAATACCTCAGTCAGAATGGTCGGCCGCTGGGATTGCATCCAGAAACTCGCGAATGCGAATCCAACGCTCCGCCACTGAGCTGTAGCCGATTGGTTATTATTATTATCACCCTTATTTTCACAGCTTAGGTGGTTGTTGTTGTAGTAGTAGTAGTAGTAGTAGTAGTAGTAGTAGTAGTAGTAGTAGTAGTAGTAGTAGTAGTAGTAGTAGAAGAAGAAGAAGAAGAAGAAGAAGAAGCAACTTACTGATTAAGAGTATTCAGGAATAGATGGGATTTAGTGTATGAGAGCTTTGTGGGCATATCAATCACTTAACATATGAATAACACACTGAAACAAATGAATATGCATTTAATTCCCTGAGTGTAGGCTTTCCCACATTATCATGGTTTTAAAGCAGCACCAAAAATCTATACCGGTACACTTTGGTTACCCCACGAGTAGAAGGGAAGCACAAAACTTCGCCGATGTAGGGTTGCCAGCTGTTTTTACTAAAATAGTACAAATTTAGTGTAAATTTATTAAAGTTTCCGTCTAAATACACATTCTGTAACAATTCGCAAGAGATTGCAACACTGATAACCCAATAAAAGTCTCAGATAAATGACAGAAATCACTTTTTAATCATTTGTTACTATAATTTCTTTTATTTTATTATAATAATAATTATTATTAACAAGCATTATTGTCTTCACGCAAAATACAGATGCTATTGCATTATACGACTTCCCGATAATTAGTAAATGAAGCCATTATTCTGTTTAGATTATGGAGACCTCTTCCAATGCTCAATGAATTACACAGTTTCTTTTTCGAAATATGTAAAAATCATTGAATTTCCAGTACATTATACCGAAAACAACGTACATACCAATATCCAGAATCGGAGCAAAGATCCTTCTCATTCCACCATAAGCTGTGCAACTGAAGTACTCACATAGGCAGATCGATACGTTCTCTCATCTCTCAGAGGTAAAAAAAAGCTCTCATCTCTTCTCCCCTATTACTTTTAACACGCAAGAGAGGGGGCGGAGTAGAATAATACGAACTTTATATATAACATTGGGTATATGGAAGATGCTCTCCCCTCTTCAGAATCACCCTAAAATGGCGAAATCACATGATATTGGTCACGTGCCGCTGCGGTATGGGGGACCATATCCTCTGTTTTGATTGAAATGACACTTAACACGAAGATCTTTCGTGTTCTCTCAGGGTGATCCCTCCTCCCACTGCCCAAAGTGCTTCCCAGCCAGAAGTTTAATGAATCAATACTTGTAGAAATATAGGAAAGATCACTCACGCACACAGACGTAATTATCGCATCATTCCGCATTTGGAGCAGAATGAGAAAAGAGAGATATTTACATACAGATATACATGAAGTTACGTACATTACCCAAACAGACGTTCACAGGAGATGAATACAAGTCCAAATTATATATTCCAATGTTTTAAAGTAAATATTCACAAGAAACCGTATTTCTAATACATTTTTACAAATAATATTAAGTTGATGTATCATTTCTATAATATTTCTGGTTGAAATAGCAATGATTGTAGAGCATAAGTGTGCGATTTTGGCTTCAAATGCCAATTACAGCATATAAGCAGCGTGTAGACAGTACGTTGCTGGAACAGCTATGGTTCATAACTTGATCAGGGCCTTTTTTCTAATGCTTAGAGTAACAAGATGTATATTATGATTTAAAGATGCGTAGCCACTGGATCAGAGGTTTAGGGTTCAATTCTGGGCAAAGCAATACATGTTTAACTAGGGGAAAGCAGGCTAGCTGCCATGACTCGAGATTTGAAGCTAGCTACGCCTACTCAGAGAGAAGAGGACCGGTCGATATGGCATTAGAACGTCTCAGGATTCAAGCCTGGACATCTTTAACTAAAGAAAGGAGGCCTACTCGGTATAATATTGGAGTTCGAAGCTAGTTACTCCTACCTAGAGAAAATCGGGATCGAACCGAAGATCCCGCATACCAGAGATGAGCGATCTACAGCTGACCCACCGCGGCACAAAACGAATCTGAAGCTGGCTGCTTTTCTCTTGGCTTGTTCACTTTTGGTGTTGCACCATCCATAGCTGAATGATGGCTAGGAAATAGTGTTCTTTCTAGTTTAAAGTCATTTGACGGTAGACCAATGTCGTCAATGAAAAATACAATCTTAAGTTATGTGTACAATCACAAGGGAGGCCTATTCGGTACGGCATCGAGACTCAAACCTCAGCACTCCTGCTTACGCCTACTCGGTACAATATCGGATGGTTAGTGTAATATAACTCTACCTTTACTTAATAGGAAAAAGGCAGTATAGTTGGGATTCGAACCTAGCTGCTTCTACTTTAAGGAAAAGACACCCAAACAGTAGAGCATTGGATTTCTTGGTAAAGCCGGTCAAGCATGGGACTTAACTGCGCAACGAGAACTTGGTAGTAGGTCGAATTTAAATCTTAACCAATGTTCTCTCACCTGGCAGTTGGTAAAGGTGGTCGATACAGAGCTTTAGGAAATACCTAGCCAATAGGGAAAAAGAAGAGATACTACGTCGTCCCGATTAGAACATTGTATTCTAAAGTCGCTCACACAGGAAACTATCATCTATAGGATGAGCATATGTAGTTATCACATACGAGAATTCCTGGTATTCTTACGTCTTCTAATAGGGAAAAAAGCATAGGATTCACCGGTCGATCAGAGAAAGGAAGGAAGGATAAATTAAGATTTTTCTCTTTCCAGGCAGCTCGGGCGTGTAATAAACGTAAATATGAGTGTTTTGTTCCAAACGGCCATCATACCCAACTTTGGAGAGATCATCGGTTCGATACCAGCGGCTGACTGTCCCGACTTAGGTTTTCCCAATGTTTTCCTCAACCACACCAGGCATGTACCGGGTTGGTACCTTCAATTTATGACATGGTCGACTCCCTACTGCGTTTCCACCGGAGTGATCCATGTAAACTCAACAAGTCTGTTGCTCTGTTAATCGGCATATTGCTTCTTGATGCCGCGTGGATGGATCGACATGGTCACATTTCAAGGGATGTTTAAAGCTGAGAACGGAGTGGTTCGGAACCCGCTTTACACAGTAGGACCCGTCCTTAGCTCATCAATACATTTACATTTAAGATTAGTTACGACTCTTAACGAAAAGCTTCTTAAACTAAATGACTTCACATTTCAAGGGGGCTTGGAAACTTTTCTCGTAGTATCCAACATTCACAACGAGTGCGTACCACATAGAGATAACTTTAAGGAATGAAATAAGCATCCACTTTTCAGGGTGCCCAGGGGAACTTGTTTCTCAACCACTCTTGTAGAAAATAGAGATGATTTCTTAACGAAAAAACCTTCATTGCTCCAGACCAAAATGAAAGATGGGGATACGGGAGCCGCTTCTTTTTTATTAGAATCGAACCAAGCCGTTCGAGGCGACAACGCTACCGGTCAACCTAAGCTTTTTATTGAAAGATCGCTTGCAGAATCAGGTTTTGATGCAGTTATTAAGTAAATCTAAAGACATCTTTAACTCAAGAGTTATTTGTACCGAAGCTGACAACTGTATTGGCTGAGACTTTATATCTCAAGAAGTACTAGTTATTAATTATATTGTTTTGATTCTTCTTACATTAATAGGCATTGGATTTGTTTTGTAGGACCCCCCCCTGGGGGCCACGGTGGCTCAGTTGGTAGAGCGCTCACCTCTGGTGCTAGGGGTCGTCGGATCGATCCCTGCTCATGCCATGTGGGCTTTGTGGTGGACAAACACCGTGTGCGTGGGTTTTCTCGGGGTTCTTCCGTTTCCTCCCACTTTCTTCATTCCACCAATTCATCCCATCATCATCCATAAGCCTGAGGCATAGTTGCCTAAAGGCCTTAATAAATTCAATTCAATTGTAGGACCCCTCTTTACTTGAATGAAGCACTTTATGATAGGACGCTATTCTTATAGAATACAACTTTAGCGGTCCAGGGTTCGAGCCCTAGCAGACTCATGGATGCTTTTGACTAGAAGGCAATACCCAAACCATGAACTCAAACAATTACTAGAATGGTTAGGGAAAGATTGCCTGATCAAAGATTTTTAGTAAGGAGACGATATAGTTTTATTGACGCCCAGTTAATTGAACTCATAGGAATGGTAGGCAGAAATAACTACTTACACAACCTCGATCCCTCATTACACTGAAGCGAAACACACACACACAAAAACACACGGAATGAATCACCATCCACATGAGTAGTATAGATATCCGATTGGAAGATCCCTCCCATAATGCTTCGCGCGTCGTTCTCAACAATAATGCTCAAATATTGCTTAGGGAGTAACTGCACATGCGCGAGAGAGGGAGAGGGATGGATGGACTTTTCTTCCTCTGCTTGGGTGTTGAGCATAGAGAAACAGTAAGTACGCATGCGAGGAGAGAGGATTTTTATCGTTTGTTTAGGACTTGAGCGTAGAGAAAGATTGTTGAGGCTTTCTAGAATCTTTCTGCACTGAAATGATGTTGAGCATAGAGAAACAGTAAGTACGCATGCGAGGAGAGAGGATTTTTATCGTTTGTTTAGGACTTGAGCGTAGAGAAAGATTGTTGAGGCTTTCCAGAATCTTTCTGCACTGAAATGATGACTCACCATTAAGATAGGAAGAGAAGGTAAGAAACGGTATTATTTTTTACTTTTTAGACAATTTTGACTCAACGAGAAGATCATATGACATAAACAATCACTCAACAGCCTTCAGCTCTTAACTCGGAGATGTGATTTCTTTAATCTGATTGGTTAATGGAGTAAATAAAAGGCGTAACAAGTATTAATTTTTTACTTAGTTGATACAAAACAGTCATGGATAGCTGTAGCTGTACAGACTTAGAGGTTGACTTAAAGTGTATTATAAGAAGTATTGAAGAATGGAGCCCGTCGTTTTATCTTGTCTGTAATTCTTGCTTTGAAGGTGAAATGATGGACATTCACGAGTGCTTTACTCCTACATCAGTACAACAAGATGTTTGGGAAATTTTATCCTACGGCCCTATATGTAATGAAATCTATGAAATATTTGTTGCAGGTCATACAGACTGCGTGCAAACATTGCGTAATTTTTTAAGAAGGTACAAACAAATTATACGAAATAACTCATACTTGGAGCCACTTTATCTTATATTGTGGTATAAAGACTGGATATTTGGTTTATTCAAGACTAGGCAATTAAAAGCTAGTCAATAGCTTTAGGGTAAAGAAAAAACATACTTGCTGTATCAAGAAAATTGTTTATTTCTATTATGTTTACAAGTACAGTTTGTAAAAAGACAAGAGGTACAAAATGTTTCAAATACAAATACAAATCTTTTGTAACCAAACCAATTTTGTTTTATTATTGTACAGAAAAAAGTTTTAAGTAAAATAATTTAAATCTTTTCCAACCAATGTCACTTTTTGTTTCTTATTAGTGAATAGAAAATAACTTTAAGCAAATACAAATCTTTTCCAACCAATGTTACTTTTTGTTTCTTATTAGTGAATAGAAAATAACTTTAAGCAAATACAAATCTTTTGTAACCAAACCAATTTTTGTTTTCTTATTATTCTGCATAAAAGTATTTAAGCAAAATACAAATCATTTCCAACCAATGTTACTTTTTGTTTCTTATTAGCGAATAGAAAATAACTTTAAGCAAATACAAATCTTTTCCAACCAAACT
>JAGDQP010006749.1:57393-70650 GCA_022664845.1 Lepisma saccharinum | reverse complement strand
CATCGCGATTAATATCAAGGAAATTGAAATTGAAAATATACAGAACTTTTATTCTGCCGGTACTACTTTACGGTTGCAACAGTTGGAGTACGACCCTGGCAGATGAACATAAATTACGTGTATTTGAAAATAAGGTTTTGAGAAAGATATGAGGGCCGAAAAGGGACGAGATGACTGGAGAGTGGAGGAGACTGCATAATGAAGAACTCCACGGACTGTACGATTCACCAGATGTTGTAACAATAATGTGAAGAACTCCATGGACTGTACGATTCACCAGATGTTGTAACAATAATGAAATCACGACTACTAAGGTGGGCAGGGCATGTAGCTCGGATGGGGGAAAAACCAAGATCATATTCTATCCTGGTTGAAAGGCCGGATGGTAGGGGGCCATTAGAGAGACCGAGACGTCGTTGGGAGGACAATATTAGAAGAGATCTTTGAGAAGTAGACAGAATCCAATGGCTAACGTTTGTTACTGTGGCGATGAACTTGCAAGTTCTATAAGCCAAACGGCCGGTTTCACCAACGCTGGTTAAAAAATTAACAATCCATTAAGCGCATTTAACGTCTGATTAAGAGAAATGACTGTTTCTCCAACATCGGTTAACGCTAACGGTCTGTTTAAGCTCTCGTTAACTTTAATCATCCGAATTTCTGTGATTAATTATTTAACAGTACGATAGTGATGTTACTCAGAACTCTGAAAAGAGAAATAAAGGGAAAGAGAGTAAAACATACAATTACATGATACTAGAATAAATATATACTTTTGCAAACTACAGTTCAATTAGTTTTATCATAGAAAACTATATTGTAAGTAAATAATTAAAATTAACGTCAGCGCTTAGTTCAATTCGCATTGCTATATGAGGACTTGGTGTGGGTCCACTCCTTGTTGGTTTTCGTGGCGTAATTCGTTAAGGCGTGTTTTTCTGAAGCACTTTATATTTAGTTGCGGTTGTTCGAATCCTGGCTAGGAAACAGATTTTTTTTTCTTTCACTTATCTGAAGCACTTTATATTTAGTTGCGGTTGTTCGAAACCTGGCTAGGAAACAGATTTTTTTTTCTTTCACTTAACGTAAAAGAAACTTGAATGTGATATACATTACATAATATTTTGGTTCTTAAACGTTTTTTATACATTAAAGTTGAATTCAATGCGAAATTAACGTGACGACCCGTTCCATATTTTCCTGAACAGTCACGAAATTTTTCCCAGAAAATCTAAATGAATGAAAGGAGGGAATGATTTTATTAAAAATTACAATGTTTTGCGTTAAAATCACCGTTAATTATACTCTAGCACCAAGATGGTAGGACCTACTTAATAGTTTGTATGGAAATGATATATTACTTTTTAAAAGTAAAGTAACTTACAGTAAATTCGGGTTTCTGAAAGTACTTTGTTTCAGGATGCCAATATGACTTTCCGATTCGATGTCCCGGATTGGGGTGCGGAAAATATGAATACTTGATGTGAAATGTAGATATAGAAAAGAGAGACACAAGGTAACATGTCCCTGTGATCCAGTGACTCAGGCCCATAGCCAGGGTTTTCTTCTTCCTCGTGGGGATTCCGCTAGAATGTTCAGTTTGAGGGGGGTTAAAGTCAAAATTGGGACGGTGTAACTGAAATTTTGCACGGTTTCCATCGATTTTTGACAGACCTTTTTAAAGTTGGTGGATTTGGGGGTGTATTCCCCACAGGAAGAGGGTCTGGCGGAATCACTGCTCAGGGTGCATACTGAGAATTTTTGTTCACCCGCTCATATTTGTACCGGGTTTCGTCGGAACAGTAATTTTTATTAGATCATTAGGTTTTCAGAAAGTTCCATAGGCAATAATGATAGGGCCTAATAATTATATTTTAGGATTTATGTTTAGACAGTAACACAGTATCGTTTAAGCGAAATTTTGTGAAGTGGAAATAGCTAACCAAAAGGGCAACATGTGACATTTCTTTTGCTTTCAAAGCTGATTGATGTTTTCATGTGTGACATTTTAGTATGGAGCGAAAGCAAAATTTCCTTATCTTTGAAAACGGAATTCTGCTGAAATATTTAAGAGGTTGTTGAAAACCAAACTACGAACAACGTTTCCATATATGAAGAAGTCAGGGAGACGCTATGGAATCTGCCACCCATTCCCCCGTAAAATTCTCTTCGCCTCATGAAAATCATTTATGTGTGTGTAAACTCATTATGATCGGTACTCTGCCCAAATGCAGGTCCTGACGCGAACGTCTGGGCAAGGCGAACCAAGGCGAACCTACAGTTTAATGTGGACTCCGAACCACTTGAATCGCCAGCAAGAATTGAACCCGTGATCAGGGCTGTGCTGGAGGGCCTCCATTTCATAATTTGACATGACAAAACGGACATACATACACATGTGTTTACTTACCACACAATACATACAGACAAAATGAAACACATATATTCAATTTTACATTTTCCTCGTATTTGAACTTGGTTATTCATAGGTGGTGATATCGTTGGCAAAATGGAGTAGGGGAAACGCGCTGGACATTGTAGATCGAAAGCAAACTAACATGGGTTCAAATCCTGTTCAAGCCAAAGATTCTTTTTACAAAGCAATCGTGAATAATCTAATTATCTCTTCTCATACAAAACGGAGAATATTTCCGACTGAAGAGTGGAACAACTAAGTCACTATAGCGAGGAAGACCATTTGCGAATGTTGGTTGGGAAAGTTCAAATCAAGTCTCAGGGGGTTACGAGGAAAGTAAACAACACGTCATTGATCATCAGAAATACGCACTTTTCATGTTATTATTCTTAGAAAGAAACACCATAACATGTTAAGCAAGTGTTAGGTACAGCTAGCTGTGGAGTATCGCTAGCGTACGGGACTTCTAATTTAAAAACCTGCGTTCGATTCCCCGCCAGCCAGTTTCTTTTTCGCATACACTGAAGTATTCAAACAGATTTATCTCCGGGTTATGGAGAACCTACGAAGTCAGAATCCGAGTAAAGAGTGCGTGTGCTGTTTAGCATAATGATAATGTAATTTTCATGTTTTTCATTGGTCTCTTCCTCTCTTTGTTGCTGTATTCTTATCGTATATTTGCTGCGTCTTTCTCTTCTTCTTCTCTCTATCTATTTATCTCTATTTTCTCTTACTTTACACACACTCTCTCCTTTTGTGCGTCTTGCAGAGCCAATTTCGGGCCACTTTCGATGACCCGGTGATACGGCCTGACCCAAACATAAGTGACCCGGTAACCCGATTGACCCGGTCTGGAAACCCTATTTAACTGGGAATTTCGGCGTCGTATTTTTCTTGTTCTCGGGGTCACATCTCCGGTCCTGGTCACCCCTTAAAGAAACATTGTTCAAACGGAATGAAATAATTAAAATCTCCCCTTCAT
The DNA here is from genome assembly GCA_022664845.1 of Lepisma saccharinum. Lineage (NCBI taxonomy): Eukaryota > Metazoa > Arthropoda > Insecta > Zygentoma > Lepismatidae > Lepisma > Lepisma saccharinum. Next base: position 67,252 of record JAGDQP010006749.1, on the reverse strand, counting down.
CCTACGGGTTATCAAGTATAAATCGAATCAATGGGTCAGCATGGCCTACAGTATCTACTATTTTTTTTACAATCAGTGATTCCGCTAGACCCCGGCCCCTGTAGGGGATGTCAGCCCAAATCCTCGAGACTACCCCCAACTTTAACATATTGCGGACAAACGTTGATAGAAACTGTGCAAAACTCTACGCCCACCCTCCCAATTTTGACTTTACGCCCCAATCTGAAAATCCTGGCAGCATCCGTGATTACAAAGTATTCCGAACCAGTATGTTTAATAAACCCCACCGAATTTGCAGACTAACCCCGCGCAAACAAACAATGTGTGTTACACATTTGACATTATCCTAGATGTGTATCAAAACTCTGGAGTTTCACTGGAAATCATAAGTATTTATTCTGACCACCAAGTTTGGTCTCCATTTTGAAAGTGATTTAATGAATTTTTGAAGCACCCTTTATATATTCGAATAACTCTGCAAAAATATAAAATCACTTCTCTCTTGCTGTTAGATTTGATTTGTGGGAACTGAACTTTATACTGTGGGAACTAAACTTAATATTTTTTACTACGTTTAAATTCCATATTTTTTATCTGTACTTCTTCTTCTTCTATTTCCCCTTCTCTCTTTCTCTCTCTCTCTCATTTCAATGTTTCATTGTATGTTTAAATTTCTCCCTTGATCAACTTATGCATAGTGATTCGTCTCGCTTTCATTTTATCGATACTAATACATGTGTATTAAAAAGAAAAACGTGTTCATGATGTTCGCTGATTTTAGTATGGGCGAGACGAAGGAAGGAGAAAGGAGCTAAAAACGATTATGGGATAAGAAGGTACCATTTGGGTTTCCTAGCTGGACGGCGTTCGCTGTCGCCATATTTTTGATGCGAAGTGTACTATCTCGGTATATGCCTGGCGTGACTGAGGAAAACGCTGGGAAAACCTAAGTCAGGACAGTCAGCCGCTGGTACCGAACCGAGGTCCTCCCGAATACGAAACCAACCTTCTACCAAATAAGGTACGGTGCTCGGAAGAAAGCATACTCGTTTCGATGTTTATCACATGCACGGACACACAATATCATAGGCACGCGCATACAAAATAACGTAAATAACAACATAATATCAGAAATGAAATGATCAAGCATAAATATCGTGCATCGTGCCTATTTTTAAGAACTGATAGAAACAGACCTTTTCTCTTGTCTTTCATGCATAACGTTAGTGTTCTATGGAATTCATTAAGAAAGACAAAAGAAAGAAACTATGGATTTTAAAATTCATTTTTGTTTCTCCATATTCGGTAAGGATCTTTTCTATTGGTCAATTTGAATTAAACTTTTCAGTACCCTTCAACTAGTGGCCCATCTAAAATAAAAATTTTGTTAGGTTTCCTATTTTATTGTTTGAAATGGGACTCTCTTAAGTTTTTCATTATTTGCTACATACTACAAGAAATCATAAATATATTTTTCAGACCCCAGGACGTGTGATAATGTTTTCTGTTAAAGAAAAGAAAATTCCAACCCTTGCTCGCTCACTCACACTCTCTCAGAACCACACACCGCCGACTCAACGTTAGTTGGGTGGCCTATCTGCTGGGCTTAGAGAAAAATCGTGTATAACAAAGTGATGTGAACATAATTTTGGCCATGATAGTACAGAATAGAACTACCGATGTTCAATTTCGCTTTAATTTGAACAACTTCACTAACATTTTATTATTTTACTTTTAGTTTATTTGCTGTTTTAGGCACACAACTATGTTTCGTAAGCTTTGACACAATGCATTCATGGGTTATCGAAAATGATGTCCAAAATAATTTAGACATTGAAGTTCTTACCTTGTAACTATCCATAGAATTGTGCTCTCTGTCATCTTCTAGTCACTGTTCCATTTATTTACCATTCTCCGTGCTCCAGGTAAGTTCCAAAGGAAGACCAAATATACACGGATATTGTGTTTAACTAAAACTTACAAGGGAACTATTTTTGCTGTTCAGCAAGTTTTGATTTCGGACATGTTTTTCGAACTTATCAGAGCATATAGATAGCATAAATAACAGGCATAGACTCGCACTCTGTCATATTTTTGTGTCCCGAATAAGTCGAGTCGTGTAATGTGAGCGACTTTTAAGCAGCAAAATCAACTTTGAAGGTGAAACTTTGTATTAACTAAATGAGTTATCAGACGCATTTCCGTAGGTACTTTTACGTGTAGAACACAAATTTCACCATGACATGTTCGCAAATTGAATGTTTTTTATATAAACTCCAGTTTATGATCGAAAATGAACAAAATTCCATACAAAGTAATGACGTAAAGGAACAACAATACAACTATGGGAAAGGGGAAGTGGGACTGGGGATTATAAATGCATAAAAAATAATGGTTTTAATGCCTTTTGGGGGGCCTAGGGCGCTTGCAATCACTTAACCACTATTCGACTACACGATTATTTAATGCGGACATTTTAAATAATACTGAAGACATGTTTACTTTCAATTTGAATTTTTACTTTCGTACGTACATTTTTTCATCCCCTCTCCTCTTTGGTGTGTAATTTCGGAACAAAATTGCAACACTCTCGCTTCTCCTGCGCTCTCTTCGTTTACGTACATTTTCAATGCCCCTTACCATACAAACATTATCATAACTATATTACAAACTAAAATTATAATTAATAATTAGAACAGTAAACATTTTTCAAAACACTTACCAAAATAAATTATCGTCTGTCATGTCAAAAAAATGTAAAGCTATCCCCTGTGCGATACGCACGCTCCGTGAACTGTGCATGGGGGATGTGGAGGTAGCGCTCCACATTTTCTTGACCTACGGTACGAAGTGAGGTGGGGTGGTCAGTCCCACGCTCGACCACCTTTACCTTCCCAAGGTACCCAGGAGTACCAAGGACACTCCAGTACTCAATTTGAAAGGAGGCTGAGTGTCATGTCACATCTTATATTTGTTTCAAACATTTTATTTAATATACAAGCTTACTATTAATTTTTTGAAAGTTAAATATTTTAAATAACTGTGGTAAGCACGAGAAAATGCAACTGATTTGATTATTTTTATAAATATTAGAAATTGAACTTTAAAATGAAACAAGTAAACAATAATTCTAATTATAGTGAATTAACAGGTTCTAAAAATGAAAATAAGCATAATGAATTGTTTTTTAATCTAAACAGATTTCACTTTCTTTGAGTTTTCATTAAAATGTGATTCAATGAATTTGTTCTCCATCATTTCACGTTTTCGTCTTTGATTTAAAGATAAATGTCAACAAATTAAGTCCGTTATTATTATTTAGGTTTTTAAAGTTCAACAAACGAATTCTAATTTTACTTATAATTACAACATATTTATTACAAACTTTGTAATTGTAATATTCTTTTTTTAAGAACTAACGTTAAGAACGTAACGGAGCTCCCAGGCCTTGCCAAGGTCGCCAAATTACGAAACCGCTGGGTATCGGAACCAATTTGCTACGCATCTATATGAGGTGCACTCGCTTTTTTTGCTATGCTCGGTTGCTCGCTCTAGCGCTTCGTTTCTTAAAAACCGTGTAGTCGATGAGTGGTTTAGCGATTGCAAGCGCCCTAGGCCCCCAATAGGTATTAGAAACCATTATTTTTTATGTATTTATAATCCCCTGGTTCCCATTTCCCTTTCCAACAGTTATATTGTTGTTCCTTTACGGCATTACTTTCTATGGAATCTTGTTCATTTTCGATCATAAACTGGAGTTTGTATAAAAAAAACATTCAATTTGAGAACATTGTCATGGTGAAATTTGTGTTCTACACGTAAAGGTACCTACGGAAATGCATTTGATAACTCATTTAGTTAATATAAAGTTTCACCTTCAAGGTTGTTTTTACTGGTTAAAGGTCGCTCACATTACACACGGGACACAAATATATGACAGAGTGCGAGTCTATGCGTGTTATTTTCGCTATCAATATGCCTCAAATAAGGTCCAGAAACATTTCCGAAGTCAAAACTCGCTGAACAGCAAAAAGGGTTCCCTTCTTAGTGTTGTTGTTTTCGTCTAAGAAGCACTCGTGTCCACAAACCTAGACAATTGACGATAATGAGACTAGTCATGGCTCAAGCGAGCTCTGGCAGAAGAGTGATAGAAAGTATAATTACTTACAAATTTGAATTTGAATGTGTTTAAGCCTAACATGCATCTATGGCCTAAGGCTTGGGACAACAATGGGAAAGTTAGCGGCCAGGGCCTTTAGTTAAGAACTTAAGATACCATCCCAGCATTCACCTGAATTGACTGAGGAAAACTCTAGAAGACCTCAGCCAGGATGGCCGCCCGCGGGATTCCATCCACGGACCTTCCGAATGCTGCGCCAGCGCTCTACTAACTCACCTAAGGCCGCTCGGTAAAATTACTTACGAGTTTGTGGACCAATACTTTTCTGTGGAACAAATGTATCAAAGTAAACCTGCTGAATTTGAAGCATTTCTTTGCTCAATACGAACCCAAACGCCTGTTACCTCTAGCTTACTCTAAAGTAACTTTCACGTTGCATCCAAAACCATAGCCCACATCTAGTAATAATCCTCCCGACTTTATCTACAAGTGACAAACAATTACCAAGTGTACTTCAAAAACTGTTGTTTTATTCAGACTCAACTCTCCGTAACATAACACATAAAACAGAACTCAGTTTTCATTAACACACATCAACAGACATTTCATAACATTGACTAGTAGCTTGTAACACAAAGACTTGGTTACACAAATCAGTACAGACTCTGAACTGCCCATAATCCACCTTTATCTGATTCAATAGATCATACCACGACAAACTTAGCATCAGACTTCCTTTTCGCCTTTATCCAAATTATCCTTAAGTGGAATATAAAGCCAAGATCTCCGACAAAAGATGGCAGCACTATCTCAGTATGCGTACAATATATTTTTATCGTTGCACTCAATTTCAATGTTGCTCCTAAAAGTTCAATCCTAGAGAGTTCAGGCTTTCAGGGAAGAAAGTTCATAAGTAATTCAAGAGTTCTATCCGTGCCGATTTTTCATTTTCTATCTTGTTCATTGTTGAAGTCGTTTCATTGTTGTTATGCCTATAACACTGATGCTCCTTTAATAATGAACACGAAAGAAAATTAAAAATGGGCATTGATCATGCTCTTGAATTAGTTATGAACTTTCTTCCCTGAAAGCCTGAACTCTCTAGGATTGAATTTGTAGGAGGAGCATTGAAATTTCGTGCAACGATAAAAATATATTAGACATATACAGAGATAGTGCTGCCATCTCTTGTCGGAGATCTTGGCTTTACTTGGCCCTTAACAGAAACTTTTTCCTTCTATTGTAAGTTTAGTGTACAGTGTAAGTTTAGTTTAGTATGCTACAGTAACAGCGGCATGATTCTCAGATCCACTCACATGGTTTGCACAACTGGGAACACCTTCACCCCAGCGGTATTTTTACAGAAGCCAATGAAATTCAAGTGAAGGATATAATAATTTCCCCTGCCCTTCCACGTTTTAAAAATATTCAAATAGTGCGTATGCAAGATTCTTGCAGGCTGGTCTTGGTCTTGAGCTAGTATTATTTCTCATTATTCTTGCTTTTCGGAATGTAAAAGCAATGGTTATCTTTGTACACGTTCGTTCCAGAAAATCTTCGATAAATAAATACATTCATCAAATGTTGCGTGCCCTTCAGAAACGCAATTAATTTTAAAGCAGGCATGAGTACTCTGTAAAAAAATAATAAAATAGATTTGTTTTTCTATTATTACTGTTGTAAAGCATAAATTGCAGTTGAAACTAGCGTCAGAATGAAAGGCATTTGTGTTGTGAGTAACTCTAAGACAGTTTATACACACGTTAAGTTACACGCGAATGCATTACTGTAAACACGACAGGAAAGATTTCTCGATATAGTCGGTTGCAAGGTCACAATTGTTTTGAATGTTATTGCAGTTTTTATACATATTGAAGTTAGTGGCTAGGTACAGCCAGGGTGAAATAATTTCACGTAATTTAATCAGTGTTGATCTATATGAAATTATGGAAGATTTGTCAGCAGTTACGACATAGGCGGTGCATAGTATCAGTTATTCCGGTTTCTCTCCTGAGTTCCCTTATCGTTCGTCGCTGTCGATGCTAGACATTAGTTTACGGGCATCGATAACTAATGCAACAACTTCACAATTATTTGAGAGCGTACGCGTATCTTGAAGCATCTACATATTATTCAGTATATTGTTTGATGAATATCCGTAGTGTTGAATTTGTAATTGAAACACTACTTGGGATTGTAAATTGTTCGTGTACGTCGTGAGATATTTTGATCTTGTAGAAACGTATGAAGTCAGAAATAATTCCATTGCTCTCATCAAAGACGTTAATATTTGAAGGGTGTGAGGCAAAAACATGGTAACCCACAAATGTTTATTTTTTGAGTTATTCAGCACCCGATAGAAAGGAATCATACCGCGTCGTTTAATGTTGTCCGACTTCAAATTGTGCTCCAGAGATGGCAGCAATATTTACTTCTGGTAAGCCTATTGTAACATTTGGGATTCATAAGATGGTAACCAACAATTAAGATGGCGGGAAACGAGGAGCAGTATACCAGTTTGCCACTAAAAAGGAAAAGAATTTGTAAATTAAACATTTCTTACAGCGAGTTCAGTGAAAAGATTTATTCTTGAGTGACTTAGGTAGCGAATATTATGGTATAAATAATAAAACATGGTAACCCACACAGCAGCATGAAAAATAGAAATTCGGTATTTTGATTTAGTACAATTATTTTAAGCCTTTATGTATAGCTTTACGTGAAAAATCAGCTTTCAGCCAATGAAAATGACTTGTGCATCAGTAAAAATCGAATTTCTTAAAAGTTTAACATTGTGGGTTACCATGTTCTTGCCTCACACCCTTCATTTGTCTAATCAGATAAACATCGAATGCATAATTATAACTTGCTCTTTGAAACCCACTATTTTCATGTGAGTTTATGCTGCTACGTAAGGAATTGAAGACAGTACAATTTACTACAGTAGCAAATAATATTATCTATGAGTTTGTGCACGTCCATGTATACGAATAAGTTATTTCTTGTAATCACTCACAGATAGTGTTCAGTGTATCTGAAAAATAGAAGTGTTCACTATTACATAATATACAGTATTCTAAGCGTGATACTTTGACACTCAGAAAATGTTAATACTCTCTAGTTGACTTTATTTATCTTGCGACTTTAACGGATTATGTTTAATAGTCATCATAGTTTGTGGTATATCTAATGATTGTAATTTTCTTTTTGTATTTGATAATATTGACAGCACGTCCAATTGTTGTTTAAAGATTCATGATAACGCTTGATGTTTTGGGCGTATTAATTGTAATTGTTTGGAGATAATAGCTGTCATTGAAGGATTATCACTCGAAGATACTAGGGAATCATTCTTAACATAAGCTTGTGTTTAATGTCTACAAGGTTCACATATTTTTGTTGGCAAGATTAGTTGTAATAAAGACAACACTCAGAAAATTTTGAATATTTATTGTGCCTTAGAATATAATATACAATTCACAATATCCGTAGCATTTAGGACAACTATCGTGGACGGCTTTCTGTGTGTGTCTGTTTCCTACACGTGGTCAATTGATTCTCAACTTCAGGACGCGTTCACACTCGAATTCCACGACAAACTTGTTCGAGTTAACAGGGACATGTTACTGGCGATCTTTTTTTATTGACAAGCCAAATACTTCCTATTAAGGTTGTGGACCAATCCACATCTTTCGTAAGTCCATGATTGGCAAAACAAGGCACTGCAGCCAATTCCTTCCTACGTTACCTTCAACGTCTTAAAAATGGCCCCGATAGATACAAAAAGTAGTTCTTAAAATCATTTATTTAATTTTATTTAAGGTAACTTTGGCTCAGGTCCAATGGATGATGATGTGAGAATTGGTGGTATAAACATAGTGGGAGGAAAAGGCTGAGGAAATCCACTTACATGGTGTTTGTCCACCACAAAGCCCACACGGTAAAGTAGGAGTAAACTCGAAAAACATCTTATGTTGTAGTTAAATGACCAATAGATACTAGACTACTTCGTTTGTAATCTTGAAACACAGACAGTCATTAATGAATGTGCGGTCAATTTCAATATTTTCGGAATGTTTTTACGTACATTTTCTGTCTGCAGATGCCATTGCGGAAAATAATTCGTTACGTAAAATATGGTAGGTTTTCTAGTTCGACTACAGTGGAATCATGACTTTAATGTAGTTCAGAGCTGCATCCTAACGCTTTTGTAATATACAATATACGTTATATACATAGAGATATTAACTCAAAATTTTGGATGATTTTCTCAATTTCATCCTGACTTACACAATTTCGTTAATATAAAGTTTAGGATAAATACTTTCGGGGCATACAACACTTAGTTGCTACTAGCTACAATCTCGATCCTGCGTAAATACTTGGCGTTAATGCGTATAGAATTCGCACTTTTAGTGAAACATAGCGGAGAAGTAAAGGGTTGGTTAACAGTAATAACGTAGTAGTGTAATGGGGTGAAGTGGAAGCCGGTATATAAACATCACAAATTATACTAAAACAAGGTGTTCATGCCAGCACACACTCGACGGCTATTGTTCCCTTGTTACAATTTATTCTCTCTGCAATTTATTGGCTTCGTCAGTGTCTGTGGTCTTTTGAGAGAGGGCAGGTTTTTTATGGCCCCCCAACATGTCATGGCTAACTCAAATATGCCTTTTGCAGTTCATTTCTGAAGACTTTAATCCCTAAACAGTTCGTATCCTATTCATACTAGTGAGTGACCAAGCTAGTTTCGGAAATGCGTAAGTATGTCATTAACTATTTCCCAACAAGCAGTCTCCCGTGTAGTTGCAGAGTATTCTAACAATAAAGTCATGAAATATCTCTATTTATACATGCACAAATACTATAAAACAGAGTTGTAGCAGGATTAAAAGCATCTACTAATTTATTATTTTATGTCGTATAAATGAAATTATGACGTGCAAAACAGTTTAAGTAGCCTTCAGTTCTTTCTAGCTTTTCTTTTATTCAAAAGCACTGCTTGTCTTTCTACCGAATTACAATTTAGAGGCTGGCTTCTATTTAAAAATTATGCTGAAGGTATTTTAAATATTAGTTTTCGACCTCTATGTCTTTCAAAGTAGTCGGAAATTCGTCCTTTTCTCCTTGAAATACATGCTGCAAGTACTCCATGTGGTCGCAAAGAGCGAAATACAAATATCTTTATTTAATTAACCTTAATTCCATATTTATTATACGCTTGTGCAGGTATATTCCCGAGAAAGCTCTCTTCAATATGGCATTATTTCAATGACAGCGCAAAAACTATGTTCTAATGTCTCTTTTCGCCAAATACGGGCTGTTCCAGGTGTTTTTAGTTAAACAATGTCGCTTTTCTCAATAACAAACACCAACTTACGAGGCAGTGTGTTCACTTTTTACCCTAAATTTGTTTAGAATATCACCCAATTAATTCTTTTCTACAATACATTACAAATAAAATACTATTTTCTACCTGGATTGCATGCTAAAATATGACCATTTAATGTAACAAAAGCACAAACTACCCTCAAACATGGGTCGAAAAGACGTCCCACACGTTTCGTATGTTTTATTTAGTCATTCAGAGCAACAAACATTAGGGTGAATTCTGCTTAAAACAGTATTTTATGTCTTATTTACCCATGCAGCTGGAAAAACACTTCACACGCCGTTATTTTGTTTTGGTATTGACACCATGTTGGCTGTAACAAATCCCATATTTTGTAAAAAAAA
>JAGDQP010006749.1:15530-57383 GCA_022664845.1 Lepisma saccharinum | reverse complement strand
AATATACACCTGTGTAAGTTTCTTCCCGAGCAAGCTCTCTGCAATACAACTATTTTCAAATTTCAATACAGAGCAAAATTTATGTTCTAGTATCTCTCTGACCAAATACGAGCTCTGAATTAGGCTGTTCCAGGTGTTTCTACGTAAACAATGTCGCTTTTCTCAGTAACAAACACCAAGTTACGAGGTGGTGTATTCACTTTTTACCCTATAGATTCTTAGAATATTCTCCAATTAATTCTTTTCTACAATACATTACATGTTAAAATGTCCCTCCGAAGTAACAAAAGCACAAACTACCCTCAAAAGACGGGTCACACATGTTGTATTTAGCCAATCAAAGCAGGAAACATCTAATATTAAGGCGAATTCTACTTAAATCAGTATTTGTATATCTTATTTACCCATTCACCGATATACCATTCGAAGGTAACATTATTTTGTTCTTTGTTGGTTGTATCAAAATCCCATATTTTGTACAAACACTACAGGGGCCGAATAAATATATAATAGACGCATTCACTACAGGTCCTGGTGCCAAACATATGTAATCTCTGCTTCACCGACCCGAACAGCCATATTACGGAAGCGAGAAAATTTGCGAGTTTCTCAATTCTGAGGCCAAAAGGGCAGTTAAAGCCACGCACAGGAAAGCAAGCAATATTCGACCAACTCGTATACTCCAAGTAAACAACAGAAAAATAAGAGCCTGTTATTAAAGTACAATGTGAGGAAATAGCTTGGAATTTCACGACGGCGGGTCTGTAATCTTTGTATAATCTATAAAATAGCGCGGAGAGGCTATACCAAACTTGTACTCGTCGTCAGAGAAGAAAGAAAATATTATTTCTTGTGTGTAATACAGGGTAAGTATTTGCTGAAAAAAATGTAAGTCTTGTATCAATTTTACCTACATACATGTGAATATAGTAATTATTACAATTACCACGCTTTTCCTGTAGCTTGGTGACAGCAACGATATAATATATGCATTCATGGTTTTGTGCATTTGGTTATTTTGAAAATAGTCCCTCGCGCCAACAAGTGGAAGCTCCGCTATTTGTACATTTCATTCTCTAATTGTTTTTAATCTTTACCAAATGCAATCTCGGTTTTGAATCCCGTAGTCACGCTAATAGCAACTTGAGTGCATATTTTATTCTCTAATTGTTTTTATTCTTTTATTGAATGCAATTTTAAATGCAATCTTGGTTTTAATTTTTGTATTAGACTTATATAAACATGCAATTTTTCAGTTCCTTCCTCTCCTTTAAGGCTTTCATAAAGCAAATTTCACATTCTGCATCACCGACCGAATAACATAATCTGCGAGTTTCTCAATTCTGCTTCTAAAATTCGACTACACTCGAACCACCATATCTTTGAAGCGACAATAGGTGGAGAGAAATTGTTTTCAAATTCAGCATTACCGTGAACAAAATAACATAATTTGAGGTTTTCATAGTTATTGACCCAAAAGAGCAAAATTCGTAAAATTCAAACCGCCATATCTCGGAAACAGCAACAGGTAGAAACATACAGTTTTCATATTTGACATTCCCAGGACTATAATAAATTGCATTATAAGTTTCGTTATTCTACGACCACGCGGGGCGAAGTTAGCAAACTGACTTCAGAATTGACATTAGCACACCAAAAATACATATCACTGTGAAAACAGAATCTCAATATGTCTCGTCGTTTACGAAATATACACGGATAAAATATTTTACCTTTGACTAGGACCCTTGGTTGTGGTTACCGACTACTATTGACCATTGGTTGTAGGGTGTGGTATAGAAACTGACTTTCAGATTTCTGCTGTAATCTCTAGCCTAGAGGACATGTAATCTCTGCTATGTTAAATAGAGCTTCGTAAATAGCCTAGAGCTGTGCTGTGTAGTGGATGAAAAATGTCTTCGTATCCTTTTATACATTGTAAACAAAAACGGTGACAGCGTATCATACAGCCCTGGAAGATCGACTACTTGCTATCAGCCAGGTATGAAAAAATCGTGCAATTTTCCACTTAATTTTAGATTAAATTCTGATTAAATACTGATTTACTGACAAAGCGAGACCAAGTGACGGGTATACTACTCACAACATAAACTAGATACCAAAAATCATGTCGCAATCTTGGTGGGAATGTCTTAGCACGAATATCGAATATGATGCAATTCGCAGTCTATAGATAATAAGTCTAAAGGAGCATAACATTCGTTTATGCTACTAGCTGCATTTTTCTACCTTAGTCGGAAGCCGGGAAAAAGTTTTACGAAAATATTTTTGTTGTTGTTTTAAATACTAAAGAGAAAAGTAACATAAAGATCCTCCATACAGTAGGTAACACACTCGTGGTTCGCATACTGCTCGTTCAATCTAATCTTTGCTTAAAATTTGTTGATGGAAGGCTATCTGTGCCGTGTCGTCGTAGACAAACAGATAAATAGTTTATCCTAGGACTTGTAAGAATTGGGAAGAATTCTTGCTCTGGATAGGTTCTTACTTTCATTGGAGCTAATCAGGGTAGGTTAAATAAAGAATACTCTTGATTTTTAAACGTCATAAAGTAGTTAATAGAAAAAACAATAACTTGCTTCTCTTCGAATAGAGGAAATTAGAGAATTTGAATATGAAAATAATTTCAAAGATAATGGTGGAATTTTGAAAAGGTAAGCAGAAACTTTCAGTGTGATTCTAAAAAATATACTTAAACAATTGTGTTATGTAAGACCGTGATAGATTCCTTGTTTCCTTGATTCGTTGTTTCCATATTAGAAAAATAAGAAAGACAGTGTATAAATTGCAGTAGTCTAAATAAATATACAAGAGAGTAGAACAAATTCTATGACGTAATGTAGTACGATGGTACTTGTCGAAATTTTGGATTCCCGCTCTATTTACTTACCAAGTTTGATTTTTTTTTCGTTGACTTCAGTTATTTGATGTACGGTATCAGAAAAAGTTGGGTGCCAATGTTTTCGTTTTCATGTATTTTTTTTTTCCAATATGGCATCCAACATGGCGGACGCCAATTTCTCATGGTCTGTACAGCCTAACAGCTCTTTGGTTAACATAAGTGCAAGATCTTGGGTAATGATGGGCCTCTTTTTTTTTATTTATTTGGTCCATATGGGACAAATCTGGTGACCGTACCATTCTTAGAAATTGTCTGCAATGTTCCTTAAACAAATTCTGAACAACAATACAATACATTATTGATGATACAATACATTATTCAGCAGGAACGTTACATTGTTGTGGAAATACATGAAAATTTATGAAGTGATTCCAATGGTCAGAAAGGGTAACGTAGCGGTCACAATCAATTATATGCCTTGGAGGACTAGCAGACCCAACTCATGCTACCGGAAAAGTAAACACTCTACACACTAGTATACAGACATTACCAGCAAGTATGATGTTTTGTTAATAACTGACGTTCATGGTCTCATTCAATTAGGATCACACCCGAACCCAATTATGAGCCCGAACAACTATTACCATGATTTATCAAAACGCGTCACATTTTGCCGAATCTCCAGGATTACCCGTGCATGTGCGTAGGTGCTGCGTCCGGTGTCGCGGTGTTAACAGAAATACTTGGGTGGGTCTCTGCCTCCATAGTTCATGGAAGCAGATAAACGCTGCATTGATCTGCTGCCATTTGCGGCACTCAATGTGCAATTTGTGGATGTTTTTTGCAGCATTACTGTTTGTCTATTACCATGATTAATTCTACAGATTCCACTGGTCACGGTGTGAACGATGGGTGGCTAGTTCCATCTCAATCCATGCAGTGGCTGTACCCTCATAGTCTCAGATTTTGTTTAAATTATTTTTATGGGTAGCTGAACCAGATAGAAGTACCACCCCATCTTTGGTTTCGCACTATAAAATTTCCAACGCAGTTGCAAAGTTGCCAAGTTTTACCCTAAATTTCGCATTTTTGGTAACTTTGTGTTTTCAGCCACTTTCAGGACAAAATATCAGGCACCAGGTAAAAGGTAAGAGCATGAGCTTGCTTTCACATTGTAGTTATTTCTTAATGAAATGACGTCAGAATTGTCTACATATGACGTCACACCAACGAGAACTCGATATTTCAAAATGGCGGTTTTCACGAAAATGGCCATTCTTAAAGTTCTTTTTTTCGTGGTTAGGAACGTTTTTTGTTTTTATTTTTGCCTTTTCGTATTGATTGTACAAAAGGCATACAGAAGTTCATAAAAAACGATTCACGTCTTACGTCACTCGCTTACATTTTCAGTATTCGACTTGCAAAAGGGGCGAAATATAAGAAATTGTGGTATTTCAAGCACCATTTTCTCAAAAAAAAAAAAAAAAACTGCTTCAAAAAATTTGAAATTTGGTAGGCTGTTAGAGTTAGATACTTGCAACAAACTCTTTAAATTTAATTCTCGTCCCGTTACTAGTACAGTTTCTGCGGGGGTTCGAATTTAGGAACCTCTGAAACTGTCGCGTCAGAGTAGCAGACGCCATTTTGCGCTAAAACGATTCCGAATATGAATTTTTATGTAGATACCAAAAATGTTTATTTGAAAAAATTACACATAAAATTTCCGAAAATATAATATAGGGCCGTAATATGGTAAAAGTACGAACGTTACGCTTTCGCAGCAATCTGATGTAAGCCGTATCAGAGTAACTTCTGAAAACATTTCGTGATAAAACCAGTATGAACACGAAATTTACCAAAAACGTAATAGGCCCTAGAGGGCCGTAATACGAGGAAAGTATGTGCATTTCGTCAATGAAACAAACTACCTTTTCAGAATAAGAGCATTTTGTATGTGACAGGCGGAAGTTATTCACAGCGTAATTAGTGGAGCTCTGAATTTGATGAAATATCTTCTTTTTCTTGAATGTTTGGGAACGATGCCGACCATAAGCAAAACTCATTTCGCTCTAAAACTGAAGGAGAATACGTTAGTTTTATTTTCCATTATTTTACTTTTTTTTACCGTTTTTCGGTTTAATGGCAATTTTCTCGTTTTTAGGTCATTTTTTGGGCATTTTAAAAATTATTTACTCTAGTTTTTTAAACATTTTTCTTTTTGTGTAATTACTTACATATTTCACACATATAAACATACAAGAAACAAAACAAAATGTCGCTTGCTCCTTTCTCCGGTAAACATCTGGTAGCGGCTTAGGAACTTACCACGAAGAAGGCGAGCGAGGTCAGCAGAATCTTGTATACGTATTTTCGACGTGATAAAATCAGTTCTGAACAGTTCCAATAGACCTGCAATTGCTATCGTATTTTCTCAAGTGTGATGCCTTCATAAAATATATATAACATATAGTAATTATAAATCATGTAAAACAAAAGGAAGAAGAAGAATTATATATGTTTCATTCAGTCATCTAAAAACACGAAGGTGTTTTTTGGCATTAAGAACAATCTGGCCATGTGTTGACAAAACTATGGTAAAGGCCTTGACAAGAATAAAAATGCGTACGTGCAGAATGCAACGAACTATACTAGACCAGCAAAATACCCTAAAAAGTGAATAACAAGTGCTTAGTTCGAAATGAAAGTTGCCAAAGTTATTTTTGTTAACCAAGGACCTAAAAATTGGTATAAATAAGCTCTCCGAAATGTGATAAGGTCTCTTGCTGCTCAGTACTGTCATTCATCTACATAGTGCCTTCCTTTCCTCACCTATGGCTTCCTTTGTGTAAGTATTTTTTTTATTCTGGCACATTTGCCGTATACACTCTTTAAAAGTAGAATTTTGGTTTTCCTCTGTTTAAACAACATTATCACTCAGAGTATCTGATAACCAGAAATATTGAGAGGTGTTCGCCGTTTAGGATAGCTGGGTCTCCACGCGGTAATCTGCTTCATTCTGTTTAACTGCAAGTGCAGCCAATTGTTCTCTATATGTATAAATCATGTATTAAATATATGACAGACCGAATGTAGTAAAAGAAAGAAAATGAATTTTGTGATATACAATCAGAAATTTGCTTTTGATTCAATCTTTCCACTATACTACCCACCGTCGTATGCTTTGCTATAGATTTGTTTGCTACTGTGATTACCGCAAGTTAGGCTATTAATCCTGCCTTCAGCGCCAAAACGACATAAGCAAACAAACGAACCGCCTAAACGACATACAAGATCCGATGGCTAAGTCGGATTTGAAAGGACGTCAGGTTCACATTAAGAGCAACTTTTCCATATTGACAACCACAATTACTTCACTGGAAAAACTCGGTGAAAGCATGCCGACAGTTGCATGTAAAATGAGAAAACGTCGAGGAACATCTGCAGAGTGTGGAGGAAATATTGGACTAGGAGTAACAGAATTTTAGAGAACTATGTTAAAGAGCGAAAATATTTTGCAAGGAAACCTTTTCAGTTTGGACTTTTACATAAAGGAATTTTCACCTGGAGACCTCGTTCTCCTTAACATCTGTGGATGTGGAGAGCATTTTCTCTAAATATAAAAATGTTTCTGTTGGGAATCTACCATCCTTTTTTATTTGAGAATTTATGAATGACGATCATAGTGAACTGCAATTTCGAATAGTGTGAGTGTGGAAAATAATATTTTTCTTAATCAGTTCCATAGACAAAAGCAAATATTTCTTTTGTGTTTTAGAATCTGCAAATGTTTCAAGTTTGAGTCAGACACTCTTTTCCCATGAGGAAAGATCCTAACATTAGATAAGCTTGCGAAATGTTAATTATCCATAATATCAGTTAATCTGATATAATGGAATCTGAAAAAAGATCATGATCTGAAAAAAAAAGTTTCCTTTCCAAAACTCTTTCTAGTTTTGGCTCCCTATATTCGCTTTACTTTTCAATTTACATCAGGTTTTTGCTGATCGTGGAAATGCCTACTGCTGTAATAATTTGGTCATGTGATCATAAAATAGCATTTTTTTCACATTTGAAAGATAATTTTATAGGTCACATTTAGGTCATCAAGTTCCGAGCCCTAATAATAGTAATCAGTAAAAAAAAAAAAAAGCCAGTGACATAAAATCATAAGAAAATACGTATCTACAGACTGTATTCAATTTTGTTTGGACATTTTCTTCTGGAATATTTAGTTTGTATGCTCAGTATCATTTGCACTGATCGCATGAAGGCGTGCACTGTTACCGACTGGAACTCGAGCCATCACAGCTGTCAAAACTTTAGTAAAGGAACATAGCATGTATTTCCTAGTTTTTCCCGTTCAGTTTTTGCAGCTGGAAACTAAATTCATCACATCTTCACGAAACTTAGCAAGAGCATTCCTCCACATCTTACAAAGATGATTGAAAGGTCCCCACCTCTAACACGGTAGCCGTTCGTGTTGCCATCATAGCCGTACCAACGCAGTAGTATTACCGATCCAGAGTTTGGTCTATACTGTTGCAGCGTATGGACAACATCTGCAGTTTTACTTATCGTACTTACCCACTGACGTACTGTTACTTCTCTTCAATGATCCATCGTAAAGGTTTAATATTTAACATTGGTACGAAAATTAATTCCCTAATTCCTTTCTCCATGCACACATATTTAATTATCTAATATAACGATAATTTCATTTGAAAACTTTGAGGGGGGAAATGGACGAAAACTAACAGCGACTGGAGCGTTGCATCTTGGCTATGGCAACCCGAAGTGAGAGAACGGCTGCAGAGAGAGACCTGTTTTTTTTTTCTTATTTAGCAGTGAAACCAGAATCGCTGTTGCCATAAGAGCAACAGTATACACTTAACTCTCGACGGATAATAGTAGTAGTATATTAGTACTAATAGTAGTAGTAGTATTATAGCATAAGTAGTTTTCACAGAACATGGCATCAATATCTGATACAGCTGTAAATTCCCACAACACGTTCGTACTTTTACCATATTACGGCCCTATATTATATTTTTCGGATTTTTTTTTTGAAATTTTATGTGTAATTTTTCCAAATAAACATTTTTGGTATCTACATAAAAATTCATATTCGGAATCGTTTTAGCGCAAAATGGCGTTTGCTACTCTGACCTGACGAGACAGTTTCAGAGGTTCCTAAATTCGAACCCCCGCAGAAACTGTACTAGTAACGGGTCGAGAATGAAACTTACAGAGTTTGTTACAAGTATCTAACTCTAACAGCCTACCAAAATTTCAAATTTTTTGAAGCAGGCTTTTTTTGAGAAAATGGCGATTGAAATACCACAATTTCTTATATTTCGCCCCTTTTGCAAACGTAAGCGAGTGACGTAAGACCTGAATAGTTTTTTATGAACTTCTGTATGCCTTTTGTACAATCAATACGAAAAAGCGAAAAAAAAAAACCGTTCCTAACCACAAAAAAAAAAGAACTTCAAAAATTGCCAATTTCGTGAAAACCACCATTTTGAAATATCGAGTTCTCGTTGGTGTGACGTCATTTCATTAAGAAATAACTATATTACAATGTGAAAGCAAGCTCATGCTCTTACCTTTTACCTGGTGCCTGAAATTTGTCCTGAAAATGGCTGAAAACACAAAATTACCAAAAATGCGAAATTTAGGGTAAAACTTGGCAACCCTGCAACTGGGTTGGAAATTTTTTTAGTGCGAAACAAAAGATGGGGTGGTAGTTCTATCTGGTTCAGCTACCCATAAAAATAATTTGAACAAAATCTGAGACTATGAGGGTATAATTTATCTTTTTTCTGCATGGATTGAGATGGAACTTACCGGGTGGTAATGTCCTTCCATGGAATATTGAATTTCCTCACAACTTCGGAAAAGATATGTTGTATGCATTTGTTATCAAAATAATGCCCAGTTCAAACTCCAATAATTCACTGTCTCCTTGTCATAACGAGAATTGTTCGTATTCAGCCTGACTCACAAGATAACGCTCCGTAAGTGATCAAGATCTTGGCATGCACCCAGGTCGTCACGTAACGGCAGAGTCTCTTAACATTTTTCATACTGCCTTTTGGTAAGTGTATCGCGGGGATTTTCCTTATTTCCTTGAAACTTTTATACATTTTTTTAGTGCAAATGCCGTATCAAAATTTGTCAATAGAAGGTATCCTTGGAATATAAAATTGCTTATGTGTATGTCAATAATTTCAGGAAAGATTGCTAAAGTTTCTTTTATCAAGATGAAGAACTGGTTCATCGCCATTTGAAAGAGAAACGTATCGAAAATATCGCATAATAAAAACGCTTCATATCGTTTTTTGCGTGAAAGCAAATAATAAGACACTTGAAATGTGGACTTTTGTTCTGATTTCTTATCTGATTCTACAATTGTCAAATAGCTGTTTCCTTTCATGAACGATTGCGTCAATCTAAGCAAATGTTCAATTCTAAAAAGAAAGAATATGGACTATAAAAGAAGATATGAGGTATTAGAAAAGCTGACAATATTGATAAGTGTCAAACTCGTGTTGAAGCTCACATGAGGATATACAGTATGGCGAATTTTGCGGCAATTTTCGTAAGTGTGTAATTTGTTAAAATTTGGTTTCGCATTTTAAATTGTTTCATTGATTTAATTCTTATTGACTGCCAAAAAAAGCAAACTTTTTGTTTACGTAACAAAGAGATCTTTCCCACACCTCAATGAGCCAACGTTTGATCACTATATGTATACTTTTCACTTTAAATAACTATTTCAACGCGGCGGAGCGATAGAGACCAGGTGCTGCCTTAGCGATAGTATGTTGATGTTGCTTTTGTGTGACATTACAATCTTCTGATATAATTGGCTCTCCACATATGGATAGTCACATGTCAAAATGAACTAAGTCAATTTTTAATTAAAGTTGGGTTGTGTCGTATTGTTTGCTAAGAACTGTGTTTCTGTCCTTCTAATTTACATAAGTTAGTCCAAAGGCCTCAATTATTGTAAAAAAAAACAAGTTGGACAGCGTTCTATTCTTACAATTGTGACTCTAAGAGCATCTAGTACGGTAGACAACGCAAAATATAGTTAGTCGCTTTCGGAACGTGGCCATCAATACAGTATATACCAACTGACTGCTTTGTACTACCCTGATTATAACGTAGTTGTTGCTCTTGAATTCTAGTCGTGATAGTTCTTCCAGTTTGAACAAACTCGCATTGACAATTAATTTTGTATACATCTCGGACCTTATATTGCCAGTCATCCTTGACAGGTCGCAGTTTGCTTTTGGTTTTTGCCGGTGGTCTATAAAATATATAGTTCTGATTCCATACTTTTTCAGTACTCTCACTAGACGGTCGTTAATACAGAAACGACAAAGTACTTTTTTCCTTTCTTGATCATTATTACTTGATCATTATCTTAATTATGTAACTTATCGTACATAGAAAATGTACCCATCGGTCATTTTCTATGAATCTGAGTGTACGATTGTTACTATTCTCCTCATTATCAGTGTGTGTGATACGAGCCCCCTGTTATTGTTGAAAGAACAAGTAACGAAAGCAATAGCAAGGATTATAGATTATAGGATTGCCAGCTCGCATAAGCGACAATAGTTTGAACTAATAGCGATAATTGCATGGCAGTGGCACCTGGTGACCGGCAGGAAAAACTATCTACCTGGTCAACGACCGTTCATAATGGATTTATCTTTGTCTTTGGGAAATGAAAAAAAAATGTTCTTTCATCTCTGTCAGTATTTCGACTTCAGAAAGCAGTACAAAGTCTTTTTAATGTGTTGGCATTAGTTATGTCTGTTAGTGGATTGCACTGTAGAATATACAGCAAATACTAACAATCTAAATGCCGCTACAACAACTTCAAGTAACCACAACCCCAAGGAGCAGCGATCCTAGCCCTACCATGCTCCTCCTTCTGACGCTACTGTTGTGGTGTGAGCCTTTCTGTAGGAGCGGACGCGTGCTTTCCGAATAGGAACGAAGTTCGCCGAAGCTTTGTTATCGGCCAGCTACGCTGTGTCCTTGGTTGTAGTTCTCCTGCCTACCTGAAGATGACACGACTGTAGATCGATAGTACTCCCATCTATAGTTAATACGTTCAACTCGCTTCAGCTGGCGGTCCTATATTCCCTAGTCCTTGGCAATAGTCTGTGAAAAATTGAGTAAGAAGTGATGCTCATTTTTTTTTCTGGTTTCTGATGATACTACGTTAACTTGAAATGTAACTTGGAAAGTAAGATTGCCTGAATTATTATGGAATGTAAGGGTTTGGTGCTTTGTAAGTTTGTTATGCAAATAGAAATAGCATCAGTATTTGAAGCTGCCATGTACTTGTGCAGAAATGATGAAGCAACTGTCGAAACAGTGGGGGAAAAAACTTACAGAGAAGTATGAAATGAGGCTTCCAAGATTTGTACGAGTGGCATGTAAAAGTATTTGATCTCTTTTGATAAGGAAATAACAGGGGTAACGGAAAGAGTTCTACAATAAAATGAATACAGTAATTGAATCGATTTTGTCAGAAACCTGCTATCAGTCATGTTTTACTTATGTGTGATAGCGGGTTTCTGAAATAAACAATTCAATTGCTGATAAGTTGGTTTGAAGCAGTATTTATTTTAGTTTGCCCTATTACACTAAATAAACACGTCCATAAAGTAGAAGACTGCAACATTACAAAGGAAATAATACTCGGTAATGTTACATTTCTAATAGTAAATTGTTTAGTTGTTAACAAAATATCACCGACAGCTTGGGTTAGCTTAGCTTCTCTGAGATCGTAGGTGAATTGAAACCTAACGTTAGATAATCAAAGTGTAGAGTATAGGAGATACAAAACCCTTCATATATTTTACAAATAAAATACAATTAAGTTTGCCTCACAGAGAACTGAAGATTATACAATCTTTTTTTTTTTTTTACAATTATGTACACAACCGGCCAAAAGTATTGCATCACCCTCTCAAATGATGTAAATTTATTAATAATAATTAGAATATTAATGATTTTAATAAAATATATGTTTTAATGTTATATGCAAATTATAATTAATTCATTTTATGCTCTTTTAAATCTGGCAACAGTAAAATTACTTACATCAGTCAAAAATGAATTTAATACTATTTTCAGCTGGTGTGAATAATTACATGAATATTTGTTTATATACAAAGTAAAGTGCCATTGACAATAAGAAACAACTTGAAATTATACTTATGAGTATTAATTTTCTATTATTTGTGCCTTTCACTGAACAGTGTACCTGTAAATAGTCATCAGTAACCATTAAGTGAAGAAATACCAACTTATTCATCGTTTCTATTGACCATATTATAGGTACGGCAAAAATCCGCGAAATTAGAAACGACAGACATGCAGTAATTGTTGAATTATACAATTTAAAGTTTTCTACGCGACAGATCACAAAACGAGTGAAAATATATTAATCTACTGCTGTCCACACTATTCAACGTTTCAACAAGACTCAGTCAAATTCTAATCTCCAGCGTTCTGAAAGACCACGAGTAACTTCAAACAACGAAGATAAATTTATGGTTTTCACGAGCACTCACAGATTCAGAAACTTGAGAAAAAATTAACTCCACTCGAGAAACATTATCTATTACTACAGTGAAACGTCGACTTCCAGAACACGGTTTAAAGAGATGCTCTCAGCTAGAAAAACACCCTTGAGAAAACAAATTAAAATTAAAAGATTACAATGGGCTGAGAATTGGTCGTTAGAACAGTGGTATAAGGTGCGTTTTAGTGATGAAAGCAAATTCAATATTTTTGCATATAAACGCAGAAGATTTGTTCGTCGACTTCCTGGAGAACGTGTGATAAAACAATGCATTAATATAACTGTAAAACATTGTGGTGGATCAGTTATGGTATGGGGCTGTTTTGAGGGTGAAAAAACTGGTGATTTATTAAAAATTGAGAGTAAAATGCAAAAAGAAGATTATCATCGTATCTTGCGGAGACATGCTATACCCAGTGGCAAAAGACTTGTAGGTCGAGGGTTTGTTTTTCAACAAGGGACTGACCGAAGCACATGTCTAAATTGTGTAATAATTATTTAGAAACTAAAAAAAAATAAATGAAAAGCACCGGTCAACATGCGATGGCCACCTCAAAGCCCTGACTTAAATCCAATAGCGTTATTATGGGCTGAGATAGAGAGAAACGTTCCGAAACTTAGACCAGTCAATAAAACACAGGTGTAGGAATATTTGCAAAAATATTGGAATGAAATTGAAGCACATAAATTAAAGAAATTACTTGCGAGGATGTCTAGGTTCTGTGGTGCTATATTGAAAGCTAAGAGCCGATATCTTAAAGAATCAAAAATCGGAACGACTTCTCTTGAAAGTAAGAGTGATGTGTGTTGGTTTTATGTTACATACTTGTATTTCTGTATGTAAAATAAAAGTTTTCTTTTCGTGTTAATAATTGTGTGAAATCATTTCGTTTTCTAATGAAACCAATGGTAATGCAATACTTTTGGCCGGTAGTGTAGTTGATTTCTCAACCATTGGCATGACCAACAACTTTTGAAACTTCTCTGCGCTTCATACGTATACAATGTTACTACTAGAATTAATCCTGCTTCAACTCAATATTCAACGCTCTTATCTTGCGCAAATTGATTCTCTTAAATTGCCTAATCAAAAGAATGATCAAAACAAAAGTTCTATAGTAGCCAGATCAGCTAACTAAATCGTTAAAAGTATGATGTATGATAAATTTAACTAGCTATTTGTTAATAGTTATTAATTTTCAAAATGTACAGGATTATTCACGGGAAGTTTGTTAATGCATTGATTCAAATGTATATTGCAGATACTGCTTACGTGCTCACTTACAACGCTATGTTATGGGTAAGTACTTTACATAATGTTAAAATAAATAGGAATGAAATAATTGATGAGTTTTCAAATGCAATTTAACAATAAACAGAATTGTGCTCCCACCTGTTGGGATCAGTATAATGAATGACAGTAGGAGGAAACTTAAAATTAAAAAAAAATTGAAGCTACAGATATGTTCTGGGTGACATAGATGCCGTTAACAATGGAAAGAGGAAAACACATGAGACAACAATTGTCCAACTTAAACTTGGCTAGTTAGACTATTCTCTCGAGGATATGAAATACGAAACAACCTTCAAAGCCATATCTCATCAATCATGTCTGGAAGAAATCTTGCGTTCATGTTGAGATCGGCAGCGACTGCAATCAACTAGTTGATTTTCTTACTCAAATTTGTAGAGTACAAAAATAACCCAGTGTTGTCAGGTGGAGGGAAATTTCCCGAAAACGGGAAACTCTGGACCACATGAAAAGTAAAAGGGAAAAAATACAAAAATCGGGAAATTTTGTTGAATCTTTTGGCACCTTTTATGTGTTAACATTATTCAGTAATTTTGAAAGTTAACTTAGGATGCGGGAAAATTGCAGAAAAACTGGGAATTTCTGTATTTTGAGGGAAATATTGTAAAGGGAACCTGACAACACTGCGAATACCTCAGTTATTAAGGCAATCCCCTCTTCAGAGTGTTGAATGTTTTTCACCGATGTTCCAACAATTATTGGAATTTGAATTTTTTAAGTCCTTTAGGAACCACTGGCTCAGGCCGGAACCCAATAATTATGTTACTTCGATTATATTTTCTGTACACAAAGACCTTGTATAGAAAGCTCCACCACACGGCTGTGATATCAATTTTGGAAACAGTCTGTGACAGTTAGGTACTGTACCTGGTCACTGAACCTGATGTGCGAACAATTCAAATTATGTTTTTTGAATGACAGCATCTGCAACGTAAAAACCATGTGACTTGGAGCACTGTCAAGTAAGCCAACAAGTCTCTATCCTAAACTGCTTTCCGCAACTTTAATAATAGCATAATGAGTACATCTGGCTAAGTCTGTTTTCTGCGAAACCAAATAAGTCCAAAGATTGCCTTGAACATAACAGAAAACATTATTGTTACTTCCTGTTGATGGCTGAACCTTGACTTTCTTAGAGTTTTCGAACTTCTGATATTTCCATTCGTTGATTTCAATGTTTGTTAAAGAATCATTGACGTGAACGCAAGATTCATCCATAGTTTCAGAAGAAGTTTCTCTTCCATTCAGTACTTTGCTACAATTTGCGTAGATATCAACTTCTGCGATCGCTTTTGTGTATTGGTTAACATTCTCCGTACCCATCTATCAGTTACATTCTTCAAAACCAATAATTTCGACTGAATATCGAACAAAGCATATTATAACATGACGGTCTTCTCTACCATGTCATTAGTAAACAATCTTATTTCATTTCAACGATTTTAATTAATGTTTTTTTTTATGTTGTGACAACGAATGGAAGCCTTTTGCTATGTTTATGTTTAACAATGTTTTATCAAATTTAAAGTTATGACATCATCGCTTTTATATGCCATAAGAACTAGCAGATTCCGTTAAAATTGTTGTTACATGGTTGAGGAGTCTTGCCCTTTTATTTGCAGGTTTTACATTACAGCTCCCTGCTCTGTGTTCTCCAGTTTTTGCACTCACACAGCACTGTTTTTCATTCACACAGGTACTGTATCACAACTTGAAGATAAGACCAGAAGGTTTGCTTGCAACTCAGTCATATTAGTCATTTGTCTTGGAGGAAACCTCAATTTTAGGAAACAAACAGCTAATCTTGGAGAGAAAATACGCGATTCAATTGTCAACTACCGTGGATTGTCAGTGGTTTGCTTTTGCCTTGTCTACATAGCGGACAAAAAATTTGATTTCTGCAGTTGGATAGTCTCAAATCATTTTCCAAATGCAGTTGAATACTGTGCATTTTCTTTGCATTTCAACAGCATATGCCACTGCCTCAGGTATTTTCTCTTCTTAGTTGGTCTATAGAAACGACCAAAGCGTTGAATATAGTCATTCCAGATATGGATACTTTGTTCTCAAAATTATGGCCCATCCATTGTTACCAAATACTCTGCACGTCTCGTCGTGGCTTCAGAACATTCAATTTATCATTAAAATGGTATTATACATTTATTTTTTAACCAAAGGATGTCTCTTTTCTACATCATGACAGTTATTACCTTGAAAATATAAAAAGATAAGTTTCTTCTAATCAAGATGAACCTGCTATTACACCCATAATAGGATGTTTAATCTATCAATTAGATCAGTTGTTCTCAGCCTCTAGCATTTGCGGCATCTCTTTTAAGTTACGTCACTTCAATTAATTAAGTACTTTTATAAATAAGCATGAAGTGTTCTGAAGTCTGGAGAGCTAGTAGACCACTCCACAGAACCACAGTGATAATTCAACGAACAACACACACAAATTCTCCTTAGCTGTAAAAAAAAATCTTGGGACTACTTTTTGTAGAATACTAAGCACAGGATTAATATTACAAGGAATGTAATCATTTCTGCACTATATAAAAAGTAGCTAGAATATCTGCATTAGAATAAAATGCGGATGAGTTAATATTTCATCCATTTTTTTTTTTTTCAGTAAGGAGGATTTGTTATGTACAAAGCCAGGTCTCTTCGCACATCCAACGAATTGTCAACTATTCTTGCACTGCAGAGAGAAAGATGGCAAACTCAGACAATCCATCCTACCGTGTCCTGATGGACAAGCTTTTGTCGAGTCTGGAAAGCGATGTTTAGCAAAAGAACATGTAAGTATTTTCTTCTGTGTAATTTAAATATTTTATGGTTACAGATTCCGTTCGTTCAATGATTATTCAAGACTTGCATGCTTACCCAGAAGCATTGAGTCACCATTGGCCAGGTGCTAGTTCGAAATCTATTCATCTCATTCGACAAGTTTCCTATTCACCGGGATTTTCTTTAGTTTTAATTGGCAAATACCGGGATGATACCTAAACTGGAAGCTATCGCCGATATTTCCCCCCATTCTATCTGTAGGAAAGTTGTGCTGATTGAAATAAGTCATATACCATACCCTAGCTCAGTGATTCACATATAGAAGCCCCTCCTCCTTACAGTCCATCATAATTAATCGCAAAACTTTGGTAAACTTTACTTTGTATGGGTCATTCTAGTAACTTTTGACTTCGGCCCGTCACGTTCTAATTAAAATCAACAATCACAAACATCCATACCCCAGCCGGGTTTCGAACCCGGGACCTAGCGTCCTAACCCACACGGCTATAAGGTCGGCTCATAATTCATCCCGATCTCCGTATTGTATACCTCCACATCTAGTGAAATGAAATATTCAATCATGTCAGTAAATTATTCAACCTTTCAGAGCATGAAGAACGGTAGTCCTTCGAGTGGCGCTAAGCAACGAGTCTGTTAGCTGCACTCACATATATACAGCTAATTTCGGATCTAGTAAACTATAAGCCCGATTTTGATACTTGAAGTTGCGTTTGAAAGCTCTTTGCCATACTAAGACACAGAGAAAAAAGGTGTATCGGTAGGACCTCCCTGGGCAACCCAAGGGCGGTTTAAAAAAAATCAGAATATCACATTTCTGGTGATAGCACTTACCACAGACCATATATGCGGCCGATGCTTGTGGACTCGTAATCTACGCTTCAATACCTTTCAAACGGTGTATTACAGGTCAAAATCGGTGAAGGGGTTAGGACCTTTTTATGACCTCCTTTTTGGGCCCAAAAGGGTCCAGTTATGACCTTTTTGGGCAATCAAAGAATTTTCACAAATGATAGAAAAGGGCCTCCGTCTTTTTGCTTGAGCCCAAAGTGGTTGGTACCAGGGGGGTTGGGGGTTAATTGCTGGCCCCAACTAATTGTGGTGAATCGAAGCTTATTTTGATGATAGGAGTTACCGTTTTCGAGATACGGCCCAAAATCTTTTTTTTTTTCGGTTTGAAGACTATGCACAAGTGCACATTTCTTTATATGCAGCCTTACAAAATAAGTGATATCAGTATAAAAACCCCTTCGGTGTAAAAACAAGACTGACGCAAGAATTCTACTCACGAAAGACGTGATATCTATTTTGCGAGTTACTTTCTTTGAGTCACTTTGGCGGAAGGATACTAAATCTCCTAATTTTATTACAAAGGAGATACGTCCGTCATAATGACACAAAGAAAGTAACTCGCAAAATGGATATAACTTCTTTTCTGAGTAGTATTCTTGCGTCACTCTTGTCTTTACCCCGAAAGGGGTTTTCATTTCATGTATACTAATAAAAAGAAATAACTGAAAACTACAAACTGGAATTCATAGGAGTTAGGTTACCACAATAAACATAAATATTTTTGTATGATTTTTGATACGTGGAAAAATGAGAATCCCAGACGTCCCCGAGCCAGAGATTAGAGGCCACTACTTTAAGTCACAGATACTTTTAATTCTATTGCCTTAGGTCATCTTCTCGCTTAGTCAACGATGAAAGTGGCTGCAAACGATTCCCTACCCGTATCCAGAACCCCAAACTGGCTCGACAATAATGAGATTCGGTAATTGCGCAGGTAATATTAGATGTTGTACTTTTTTGTACCATTATCAGACCGGGAGGATCACAGTGTCACCGTTCGAAAATAAAGTGTTTAGATATGCATTAGATATAATATTGGTCTTACAGACTTTCTTAACGTTCTGCCACAGTAATATACGGTTCTGCAGAATAGCATGTGGGTCTAAGGTATACCAGGAAACGGCACCCCAAGTCAGGACGGAACCCCACCATGTTTAACCGTACGCACCAAAAAATCAGTATTGTATTCCTCCGCCAATGCTTACTACATATAAAGTTTCCTGATGTCGACATCAGACAACAAGATAATTTTAATTGCTCCATTGTCAAACCTCTGTAGTATTTTCACCACTCTACTCTCCAGAAAACCCTTGTGGCTCTCAGCAAGCGCTTAAGTATGGTCGTTGTATAATAGATACTCGTATTAGCCAATTATCAATATATTGTTTACACGTATACTGAACTGGCAAGATGAGAATTGAGGCTCGTTGAGACGATCCTAGGCAAGGAGGCCCCAAATGTCAATATCGGATCGGATAGTTAAGATAGAAAACATAGTAAGTACACAGAATCTACTGCTTACCATTGCGTAATTCTCTATTAATGTGGATATGTATGCATTATTCTCACGCAGTTTTCATTAATGTGCCAAGAATTACCACTCGTTAAATAGCCATTGGTATCTGCTATACCTTGAACACACGTTGAAATTTCTATCCCTGCTCTAGTAGTAATAAAGATGATATTAATAGTGAAATTGATGTAAGTAAGATGTGGGAGGAAACTCGTGATACAGTGAAGGGTGCAGCGAAGGAACGTTTAGCTGAGAAGAACAAGCATTGATTTGATGGAGAATACCTAAAGCATCACGAGGAACAGAAACAAGCAAAGCAACGATGGCTAAGTAATGAAATATAACCAAATACCAACCACTACAGCTAAATTAACATTGCAAGATTTGAGGACATCACGAACCATTGTAAACAAAGGAATAAAATGTAAAGAGGGACTAACGTTGTATTGCTTGAATAAACTGTTCGTACACGCGGATGATGTAGATTTAATAGGGGAAGATATAGATACAGTACAAAGTAGCAACGATGTCTTAGTAGAAGCGTGCGATGAGTTAAGTCTACAGGTAACCATAGAGAAAACATGATGACAAGCTGACACACTGAAAATGAAGGAAAAAGATACATAACAATTAAGAATGAGAACATAGAGAAAGTAAATAAATTTAAATACTTAGGAGCATATGTAGCAATCAAAAACTAGGTCACGAAAGAAATAGAAAGTCGCTTAGCATCGAGCAACGCATGTTTCTACTCAGTCCAGAAACTCCTAACCTCGCGATTAATATCAAGAAAGGTCGAATTAGAAATATACAGAACGGCTATTCTGCCGGTAATATTTTATGATGCGAAAGTTGGAGTACGACCCTAGCAGCTGAACATAAATTGCGTGTATTTGAAAATAAGGTCTTGAGAAAGATATACGGGCCGAAACGGGAGGAGATGAGTGGGGAATGGAGAAGACCTTCATGGACCTTCACTTCATTCTGCATATATAAAGAAAGCGGACAATATTTACGTAAATGATGAAGAAGAAATTTTGAGATCTCTGCTGATGGGTGATCTGATGTGGACTTGCTTATGATGTACCCTACCATATTGCAAAGCCAATTACAGTATTTCTAGCTGGAAAAAGATACCAAAACTCTGCAATACCTTGGAAAAGATCATACATGAACTTATTTTAAAAAAAACTAGGGGTACTTTTGAGGAATCACTTCAACAAAATCAACATTACGATACTTGATCAACGTTATGATCATTCCGTTACAGGACAACGCGAAAGCACACGTTTCTAAGGTCACCCGTGATATCATTGTCCGACATGGTTGAAATACACTAGTGCGTATCCAATATTGCTCTGGCATTGTGCCTTTAGATTGTCATTTGTTCCATTTGCTAGAAAGCGTTTGCCAGAACGACGGTTCCGAGCCATTGGCGAGATAATACACACGCGAAACGACTTCATTAGTTCACGTTCCGCTGTGGTCTACAACCATGGAATCTGTAGCGTGACATGTGTTGGAGACAGACAGGACAGACATGGATTTCCCAGGAGTCATACTTAATGTTATCCGGTTTCTCTTCGTAGAGTAAAAATCTGATAGAACTATATTGGTTGCCTTGCAAATGGAGTGTAGCTATACATTGATTCAAGCGTGCGCAAAAACAAATTCACTTGTAGTAAATGTTAGTCCGAGTGAGTTTTGGTCTATTATTTTGTACTGAAGAGATAAAATCTTACTAACACTGATCATAAAACTTTATGCAACATATTCTGCAACGTAATGTCCTTAAGGCAACCGTGTAGTATTGCAGGCTGAGGCATTAACCTAACGTCTCCAAACTTGCAGGTATGTTTCAACATTTTAACAAGTATTTCACTGATGTAATCGAGACGAACCGAAGGTGTAAGTTTCCGAAATGGTATCCATAAGTCACTTTTTATGTTATGCGTAGAATTTAAAAATACCTTACCTGAAAAATCTTGTATTCTTAATGTAACTAAGGTGATAGATGAAAATATCTGTAGGGTTGATGATATACGGTTTCGGTAGATAGAAGTTGATTAAACAGAGAACAAATAACAATATTTATTTCCAAATGCATAACATACTATACTACAAAATAGTGCATAATATACTGATGCGGTAAAAGGTAAATAAAAAGACGACTTGGAAATGAAAAAAAAAATAGGAGATTAGATGAAGAACAGTGGTAAAATATGTTAATGAGGGCATAGAGATTCGCGCACTGATTGCTCATAAGATCTTGCTGTGTTAGATTTGCATGGAAGTAATGCTGAAGCACAAATCAAAATTCTATATTCCGACAGTTTAGGAAGATAGCAGTAGAAGTGTCAGAATCTTAAGAGGCCAGGATAGGCGATAAAAACTTAAGCCCTTGTATAGCACTATCAAACAGTTTCTCCATCATTGTACAGTTCATGGGTTTCATAATTTAAAACAGTTTACTTAATTGCCGGCATTTGGGTACAATAAACCAGCCAGAAACTGATGCTTAGTGTATCTGTAATCCACCCCAAGAAAAAAATGTAACCTAAACAATTCTTTCACACAAAGTTAGTGGACTCTACCTTTCGACAACAAGGACAGTCTGTAACTCATTTTTTAGACAAAATTAGTTATTAAAATTGCACATAATAAAGAATCTTATTCCATACTGAAACACATGTCTTTAGTTCAGTGAGGTATACTCTACAACGAAAAGGAGTAAGTTTACAGCGCTATTGCATTAAAATAAGTAAACCATGCATTGGATTAAACAGACATGCAGGAACTCCATGCATGTAAACTACCTTTCGATACATTGTTTGAGATTAACCTTTACTGTTTATATCTATCTATCTGAGTACTGTTTTCTGTGATTTTAAAATATAAACAAATTTTGCAGGTACAATCATGTTGGGAGACTAGGAAGAATGCTAGGGACGAAGACACATCAACCGAACAGAACTCACCAACCGAACTCACATCAACAGAAGCCACCACAGAACGCTCAGAAACCTCACGATCAGAATCCACCACAGAACCCTTAGAAACCACGCAACCCGCAATTGATAGTACTACAAGGGATATGCCAACCATTCCGCCTACGCCAAGAACTTGTTCCAAGCCTGGTTTAATGTGTGGTGATTGTTATACACTAATAGATTGTATCGAGAATGCTGCGGGATTTTTACCTGTTCCAGTGCTGAATTGTGATGTCACTCAACCATGTAATGACAATACTTTGTCATGTGACACCTTCTGTACGGTTTGCGATATGACCTGTTCTGCAGAGGGTAACTACCCAGATCTCAACGAATGTGATGTTCATCACTACTGCTCTTCAAGTGGACAAGATATCACGACTAGGTGTCCCACTGGATACGTGTATGATACAGTCACTACTCTCTGTAAACCAGGAAATACTTGTGGATTAATAGGTTACTGCAAGAATGCTACGGATCACGGAGTACATCCAGAAAATGGCAATATTTATTATATTTGTGTAATGGAGGGAAACTCAATTTGTCCAAGGCTTTTTCGCTGTCCGTATGGAGAAATTTTCAACGTTGTAACTGGTCTATGTGACGTAGCAACCATTACCCCAACAGTACCATTACCTACTACTTCTGCTTCCCAAGGAACACCACCACCACCTAGTGTATAGTCATGTCCAGAGGTCATCGTTACCAAGAGAGTGAATTAATGTACTGGTTTAATAAAATCTTTGAGAATCACTTCAGATTTTTTTTTTTTTGCAATTACACTTATTTCCAACTTGCTTTATATTTACCTCTTTGTAATATTAAGACAATTTATTAGAATTTATGCAACGGTTACTAAGTTTCAACTTGGAGGAAAGGAAGGTACAAGCAATGTCAAAATTAGCACACATAGTATTGCAGTCAGGAACAGAAAGTAGTTTGTTTTTACATGATACACACTGTTTTGAAAAGACTTTTAATTCTGGATGAACCGTAAAACTTTAAAATGTTATTTATTATTCTGTGTACACTTCTTTTGTTTATATAAATTCTGGGGCAATAACTACAAAAATTAGCAACCATTATCCCATGTTTTTAACCTTAAAAATTGAAAGTACACAAACATCTGAGATTAATTCGATCACTTATGATTATTCAAAAATTTCAAAAAAAAAAAAAAATAACGATACAAATTGGGTTGAAACTGGAATATTTAGCACAGCATGTCTTTCACAAGTTATTGAAATTCTCCAAACGACCATCCGAAAGTACGTTCAGGAAGCTACGAAGCAAAAGACACTGCAATGTAAATACGATACAAAAATCCAACCATGGATTACCACATGTATTCTAAAATCAATTAAGAGAAAAGACACACTTTGAAAAAAATGTTACAAAAATACCTTTAATCTAAAACTTCAACAAAAATAGAAAGCGTACCGTAATATACTTAAGAAACTTATAGAAAATGCAAAAAACAATTATTTTATGGAAAATATGTTGCGGCGCGGTCGGACACAAGCATGAAATGGGAAGTAATAAATTCTGCTTTAAATAAAAACAGAAAGAATGAATACACGGAAATAAATATTACTGATCCATGCAGGAAAATTAAGAATAGAAAGCTAGTAGCTAATGAATTTAATAGCTATTTTACGGATATTGGTAACAGACTTGCTGCCAACACTACCGGCTACATTTCGACGGACGATATGTCAAGTAAAAGTCTAAAACCAATACAGTCGACAATATTTCTTAGTCCTGTCTCTGAAACCTAAATAGTGAACACTATTAACTCCTTGAAAAACAAGTCAAGTGTGGGATACAACGGTATATGTACAAAAATCATAAAAAGTGCGGTTGTAGTCTTGGCACCAGTTTTGCAACATGTAGTTAATCTGTCATTCTCTACAGGTATCTTCCCAGATAATTTAAAAATTGCTAAAATAATTCCTATATGTAAAAGTGGTAACAGAACGGACAAAGCAAATTACCGGCCAATATCGATTCTTGCTGTGCTGAGTAAAATTTTTGAGAAAGTACTTCTAACTTGACTAATATCATTTCTTGAAAAACAGAATATTATTGCTCATGAACAATATGGATTTGAAAAAAATAAATCCACACAACTAGCTGTAAATAGTCTAGCAAATTACATTGCTGAAACGCCTGACAAAAGTAACTATATGATTGGAATCTTCATTGACTTGAAGAAGGCATTTGATACGGTAAACCATAACATACTTCTACAGGAAGGCATAACACACAAATTGCTAAAGAGTTGTCTTCAAAACCGCAAGCAGTATACGTCTGTTAATAACACAGAATCACACCTATCATCGGTAAATTGCGGAATTCCGCAAGGTTCTATTTTGGGACCGTTATTATTTCTTCTGTATATAAATGATCTACCGTCACGCCTAAAAGGTCTTTATTATTCGCAGATGACACCGTGATTTTATATAAAGATTCTACATTAAAAATTGTACAAAATGCCATCAAGAAAGATTTGGAAAATTTCTCTAACTGTTTTCGATCTAATAAACTTACACTCAATACCGATAAAACTAAATGTATTTTCTTCAGAAATAGACAAAAAAGGAAAATACTGTGGAATAGCCCATCACAATCGGTGGAGACAAGCTATGTGTAGCGAACAACATAAAATATCTTGGTGTGTGGTTTGATGATTTTTTTCATGGGGTGAACACTGTTCAGAAATATGTAAAAAGATATCTATTCAGGTTGGAATATTGCATAAACTTGCTAAGATGTTTCCAGAAAATATAAAAGAAAACTATATTACTATACCTTCATACACCCATACCTATCATACTGTATTGAATCTTGGTATGCGAATTTCAGCGATTATAATAAAAAGCGCCTTTTAACCTTGCAACAGAAAGCCGTTAGACTAACAAAAAACGCCGAATATCTCGCGCACTCGATGCCGTTATTTAAGGACCTAGAATTGTTAAGGATACAAGACCTATATAAATACAAAATAACCAGTCTAATGCACAACTTAGTGTCGAAAACCATATATATTCGTTCAGTGGACGTCTCACCAACCTTCCATGAGATATCGACGAGGGCAATAACGGATAAAAAGCCAGTTCTTCCTAGACCATCTTAACTACAGGTTTCTTAGTATCAGCTACAGAGCTGCATTGATTTGGAATGCTTTCCCTAAAGATATTAGAAATAAAACATAGAACAAGTTCCAACATTCCCTAAAGAATATCCTGCTGAAAAACATGAAATAGGCCTCGAGAGGACATCGTAAGCAATTTTGAACTTACCATGTAAGTAGTTTTACATTATTTTTTTATTAACCTCAGATTACTCTTCTTTTGTTTGTCATTGCTTCGCTTGCTCATTGGTCCGCTCATTTCTATCTTTGTACAAAATCTATTGTCATCACTTGTTAGACCTAATTTTTCGTTATTAATGAATTATCTATTTAAATTTCACTTAAATAGTAATAGAAAAATTATGCGATTTTATGTAAATAGTTATGGCAACGATACTAAGATTGTATAGTGATGCCCTGACACCTCGAGAGATCATCCTAAGTAATATGAACTTAACATTTTAGTTTTTAAACAACTGACCACAGATCACTAGGTTTTTATCTTTGTCATTTGCTTTGCTTGCACGTTTGCACGCTTAGCCCTATCTTTGTGTAAATACTATTGCCATCATTATTGTTATCTTATTTTTTCGTATTTCTTTTTTTTTAGTATCTTCATATATTTTCTATTTTTCGTTGACTATGAATTATATGTTTGAATTCCATGTAAATAGTTATGGCCTTGTGTAATTCAAGTGTATTTTACGCTTTACTAACTAGTAGTTATTATTTTAGAAATTACCACGAAACTACAAAGTGCCTCTTGTTTGTGGTGTTACGGAAAGGAGGAGATTTAATCACATATTTTATTGTTCCGTTTCCCGGTTTACGTTTACGATTAATTACAATTAGCTGATTGGACGTTTGATTGCATTTTTTGTTTGTTTAGGTTTATTAATATTTATTAACTTTAATGTGTATATCACTTCCAAATATTATTTTAAATTGCTTTGTTTTTTTACTTTATCTTCTTAGGCATTACCTGTAATCCCTCCCCTTCTGGAGGAACTTCATTCCGTGGTATTCTGAAATTTTATTTGCAAGTTCCCGGAGGACAGTCACACGTTCTAGATTTCTCAGAACATCTGTGATTTCTCTGCCCTCCAGGGTTTTCCTTTTTTCCTTGGCTATTTCTTCAGTTTCTTTGCATCGTAGCACTATATGCTCCGGGGTGACAACTACACCGCAATAGTGGCACAGGTTATCCTACACAAGATTGAGGTCCTTAAGTTTGTTCCCATATGGTACATTAGGAAGTGGAGTAGTCCTCCTTCTATTTCTTTCCCAATTTCTAGCCTCTCAGCCACACTTGGCAAAATGGTATTTTTGCCTTATCGCTATTGTTCTAAAATTGCTGCCATGCACTGGTTATTACGTCAGTTATTTCTTATTAAGAGTATACGTTTGTATTCAGGATTTCTGTAAGTTTATTTTTGTTATCTTTTTATCGTTGGTTCCTTCTTGGGACTTTGATAAATTTTCAAATCTGAGAACAGAATTATTTTCGCCTAGCAGCTGTTCTTCACTCAAGGTCACAGGAAACAACACGCTAAATACCTCGAGCGATGTAGTTCTTCTTGTTAATACGAGGATTTGCTTGATTTTACTTCAATAAAGATAACATTGAAACTTTGTGTTTCTTATTGCCCCCTCTAAAAATCGGTGAAGTTTTACCGTTGCTTAAAATGTTCCTCTCAATGATAGGTATAGAATGTCCTACTCACCGGTATTGTTAACCTTGTTTCTCGCTCCAAAAGCACCACACTTTCACGAGCGATTTCAAAACAAGTCTTCAATATAATGAATCCACTGCTCAAGCCGGAGTGAGGAACATCGTCATTGGACCCTGGACCAATGGGGTCGAGTGTTTTTCTTCGACGAGTCGCGATACGCTCTACAAAGTAATTCGCGACACACGCTGGCTTGGAGAGAACAGGGGGCCCACTACAGTCCGCAGAACATCATGGAAAAAGACAAGTATGGTGGTGGTATACTGGTATGGGCTGATATAATGATCAGAGGACATACAGAGCTACACATCTTCGAAATGTTACTTCTCTGTGGTACATAGGCTAGGTGTTTGACCATTATTTAGGGCTGTGGTGGTGTGCAGTGAGTCCATCATTCATTTCCATGGATGATAACGCTCGATACCATTGAGGTAACCTGGTGAAGGAGTTGCTTCAGAGGGAGGATATCCAATGCATGGGGTGACTGGTACGGTCACCAGATCTAAATCCTTTAGAACATGACAGTGGTATGCAGTGGAAATTACAACCAGACAGCCGTCTCCACGTACGGTTGTTTGACCTCCGTACTACCATTCCAAAGGAATGAGAACGTATTTCAACTGACCTTAACAACGCCCTGATTACAAGCATGCCACATCGTTGTGAGGCTTGTGTACTGCCACTAGTGATCACACGCCATATTGGTGGTCAACATCTACCTCATGTTCTTGTATGCATTTTTGCCACCTTGGGGTCGTGTCTCATTAGAATTTAATTCGTTCCCGAAGAACTGGTTCTTTACATTTGCTATTCGTCTGCAATGCCCTTCCATACATGTCTACAAGTTTGTGGTTCCTTAGACCGTTCACCTCAGAATGTATTGCACAAACTGTCTTTAGGCTATACTTTTGACACCAGTGTATATATAACGCTTGATCTCTTCTTAACGTTTGACAGTAATTTGACCGTGAATCTCTACTTTATGTTGCAAATAAATTATTTTAGCTGCCATTATTATCTTACCTCTTTGATCTATATTATTCAATATTTGCTGTGGAGGAAGGGAACATCATCACAATTAGAAAAACCGATGAAAATTTAGCGTCTTGGACTATATCTCCATCATTGTAGAGTTTGTATGCTGCAAAATTTAATTTAGTTGAATCAATTGCCTGCATTGGATGCAATGATTCAAATATATTATTCTGCATATAATATTTCTGCTGTTCACCCCCCAAATAAGATAAAACTAAACTAATTCTTCCACAAGAAGTCAGTGAGTCTTTACCTCTAAGACCATAAGGTTTGAGTGAAGGGTGTAGGCTAATTTTAGGTCCGGTTACATGCCGAAACAAAAGAGAGAAGACACAGGTTCCAAAGTTTTGTACTCAGTTCCAAAATTAGTGCACATAGTATTGTAGTCAGGACAAATCTCCCCATTGAACAGGAACTAATGTTTACATGATGCAAACTGTTTTGCAAATAAGACTTTTTATTCCAGATTAATCATAAAACGTTAAATATAATATAAAATTATTATTTGTGACAAGAATTATAAATGTAATAAATATAGAATACGTTACTATATTTAATACATTAAATATTCTATTGAAGAGAATTCATCTTAACATTAGCTGCTTTTACATGAAAGAAACAGAAGAATGCAGCACCAGTTCAAAGTGGGTGAGCAGTTAATAATTTCAAAAATGAAACTCTAACAATGTATAATCATGGTCTTGAAAGATAACAGAAAGCCGTAGCCTTTAGGAAATGTTGGCTTAGGGCTTGTTAGATGATTGGACAGATTGTTGAAGGAAGTCAAGCAGAGTCTGCAGGTTATTAACCTGGCTTTTATCTAGAGTGACTGAGGAACACCCCTCGAAAAGCATAAGTCAGGATAGACTGTCTCTGGGATCGTTGCAAGGACTTTTCCGATTGCTAAGACGTTCTACCAATTGAACAACTGGAGGAACACAAGCAGGAAACAGTTAAATACAGGATGCACAAAACTGTTAAAGTAACAGAACTCTGAAGTATGAACTAACAACTTACAAATGTTTCTCGTTAGATCTAAATTTTAAAAAAATAATAAAACCGCATTGATGTGAAAATACATCACAAAAGAACAGGTTTTGTAACAATACGCATTTAACAGAACTCAGCTAAAACAGAGCAAAATAGTTAATTTAACAAACCATTTGTTTTGTTGTCTGCACTAATTAGGTAGCCTTGACAAAGCACGTTTTCTTTATATAACAGAGGAGACTTACCTCCAAATTTAATAAGTGATAATAATTTAATAAGTGAAAACAAGTTTTAAAAATCTCAATTTTTGCGAAATATTGGAATCACTAAAATATCATCTACCAATACTAACAATAAGGTTATAAGTTTCTAGGGTAATACGTTGTCGTGACACGTGATTACAGTGTTCCATAACACCAACAAATGTTGTAAATTACATTTTCTATGACGAAAGAAACCTTGGAAAAGAAATAATAACATTAATGTATAAGTAATAACATTTAATGTAGACATCCAAAAAATATAACATGAAGCTGTTACAATATGCACATTCATATTCACGAGTATGTACAGACTTTTATTCCTTTAATAGTGTACAGTTCATATCAAAAATTTTCCTTTTTACATTAATACATATATTCAAGTACAATTTTCGGGGACAGCCTTTATGGACGTGTCAAATTTGTATGAGACTCTTAATAGTATATTTAGAAAGCCCGATATAAATATCAATGTATGTACAGCTAATTTTTGTTTTAACTTCACTCATAAGAAACATTCTATCTGGCGCAACAGATGTTCTTTAAATATTAGCAATAGTAATATTCTAAATGGTACCCGATCCCCGTAATATAAAACGTATACAAAAATCAAGGGTACTAGTCACCAACAATGAAACACAGATTAGCCAATTCACAGCTCGATACGCCACTAATATCCTTACGCTATCACAACTAACAAGATATTCAGAAACAACGGCAATTTTAGAGTCATTGGACGTACAGTAATTCTCTATCATAAAGGCAAACCAAACGCTAATATCAATTCACAGTATTAATACAGAATTATACAATATTAATATCACGACGAATATCTTTCAAAAAACCAAGATCCGCTTTATTGATTTATGCAAAGAGTTCTTTTTTTGTTTCATATAAACAAATTGTTTGTTATCTTAGCCACGTTTGAAATTTATTAACATATATCTAATTGATAGAAATAATAAACAGAAATACGCTATATTTTACGTAAAATATATTTATGTTGAATAATACTTCGAACATATCTATTTATAATTCGCGAACAAAATTACTCTTATAATTTGTTCTATTCAAATTTCAAACCCAAAATAATAAACTTGCAGCATCTTGTATACTAATAAATAGTATCCGATTCCCACGCGTGATGTCGGCATGATCTGTTACTCAGAGTTCCGATTTCTAAGTTCCAATGTGCTCATTTTTCAGATTTAAATCATGTCATTATTAAGTTTTACTCAAATATATGTGCATTGTTGAGAACCAAATGATTGTAATTTTCACAGGTATTTGTTCCGGTAAATATTTGTTTTAAACTCTTACTGAAAGACAACATTTTATTGACATTGTAATGGTACAGATCAGCTCATATATTTTCAAGTAATACCCGATTTGCATCTAACTCGTGAGAAAATTTTATTATTACATTCATTTGTCAAAGTTTCATTATAAAACGAAAATGCTGTGAATAAAATTATATACTAATCCGACCAAATGGTACGTCCAACAAAATCAACACATTTCATTTGAAACAACAGTCTAGAGACAGTTTATCATGAAAGCAATTCGCTTAGTTCAAATATTTGTTCACAAAGAAATTGCTGCATTTTTGTCTCTTTTAGAAGGAATTTTTTGTGTGACAAACAAAGATGGAAAACTGTCATGCAGATAGGCTAAAGTACCAGCCATAATTTTCAAATATATTATCTCAAAATAGCTTCTCTTTAAAAATATACACGTAACAACAAAATTCATGGTCTCCTTATTATATAAGGCGAACTTCATATACATACACTTGTATATATAAATAATACGTCGACCTTAAAATGAGAACGACCTAAGCACCAATTACGCCAAACTGTAAATTTTAGCACAGAGCGATAGATACAGGCGTTCCCAACCAACTATATAAATTTCATTTCGATAGCTGCAACATGTACGAAGATATCGAATATAATGGCTAACTGAAAATTTAACTCAGTTTTTTTTTTTTTTTTGAATAAAATCTATTGCCTCTTAGCCCTTTTTCATTTTACTGTTTTCTTTTTTTAACAAAACATTTGTCTCAGAGTAGACCACTCTGTTTTAAATAAATATTTAACTCAGTTTCTGTCGAGAGAAGACTTTTCGTCTCCTAGGCAACTCTTTTTTTCGTGGAAATTTAACTCAGTTTCTAACGAAGAAAGATTTTTTGGCGCTTAAGCCACTCTGGTGTTAAAGCCTTCATATATAGAACAATAATAGCGTTACGAGGTTCGTAAATAGCAATATAAAGCCTTACACATATCGTATTCGACAAAAAGTATAATAAATATATTATATAAAGTTTCTTAATGAAGTATGTTTTTCTTCTTAAACAAATCCATTATGTCATTGTTCACGAACATATGAGAAGTGAGCACAACGCATGTTCTCGTCACTTTGTTCACTTATACGAACAATGAAAATGTGTTCAATTGTTCATTTCTTTATAAATTCCACTTTATCACTATCACCTGAACCACAAGCACTAAGAAAATAGTATCTTTATTTCATTAAATAAGATAAATATATTCGTTTTGCACTATACACAACACTAAACATAATAAAAAGAAATATCACTTCGTTTCTTCACGAAATCCTGACAAACTTTCATTCTTAATTTTATAGAACACAAACATGTGATCTGAAACTATCACCAATCAGCCTTCAAACAGAATGTTAGTGTTCTTTAATTATAATTTAAGTCTCCTTACCCTCCCCCCTTACGTCAAGCTTGAAACCAGCGCGTTCGGATATTATAGAAAGTAACATATGCAAATGCTCAACGCGTTTCTCTGATTGGCTACCTGACACAATGCTCTTAAAGGAATTCGAGGAACGCCTGTATCAGAAGTAGGCCTAGAGAAAAGAAGTGCTTCTGCAAAATGTCTTGCTATTAATATTAAAAAATGTAGGACATTGATATCATCTTCATCATCATTAATTACTTCTTTCTTCTGAAAGAACACTAAAGAAGAAGTTATTTTCACAACCGTACATCTTTCAGTTATTTTTGTTCGATTAAACAGAAATGGAGAAAGTGTCTTCATTTACTTTGTTCGTTTCGTTATTGTTTCAGACATCTTGTGTCTTACAATCATGCATGAGGAATGTCTGAATTTTAATGTCTTCCTCAAATCGTGTTTGTATGTCCAATGGGACATAGAGGAGTCGTTGTTATATATAGTATTCATCTCGTAGTCGTCTCATAAACACAGGTTGAACATCTTCAAAGAAACCTGGAGTGTCCAATTCTGTAGCTCTTGAAATGCCCCCTTCTTTGCCTGTTAGCCAGTAGGTATCCATCAGCCCCTTTCCCTGAAATATATCAAAATGTCATTGAAACAAAATTAAAAGAATTCTGAAAGTTTTAAGTTCAAAATATATTTAGTTTTAGAAAGGTCTTTCATGAGAACTTAACAGACCTTAGTTTCTTTACATCATATAACTATTCTTATCTCCCGAAAGGGGAAACCAAAAATAAATCCTGGGCAGGACTATGATGACCTTAGAATACAAAAAGTGTATTCAACCCACAACCATTATTACCGAGAAAGTAGTGAAATGGATGAGGCTAGTCAAGATATTTAACAAATGTCGGAGCGTGAATTGTTTATTTAACTCTCACAAAAATAATGGTTAAAAATATCATTATAATCCAAAACTATTTGACTGTAGAATTGCATATTTGTATAGCATTATTTCAATGAGAATGTGCACCTTGTTTGTCCTAATTCTTTGTTAGTTTCCAAGGGATACATTCATAGAGGGTGGTTTCCATCTCTCAGTGCTACTATAAAGGTTTTTCAGAAGAAATATTCTTCGATTAAAGTTCACGTATTTATCATATAGTGAGGAATGTTAATTTTCAAACAAATTGATAAAATACATCTAAAATGTTCCAAACAAGACCAACAGTTAACTAAATGTCGACGAGACAAACCAATTTAAATGTAACCATGCCAAGAAAGGAAGATGGATTTGTGTTCAATAATTCTAGCAAGTAGCCAGTTCAAGAACCATCTGTGGAACGTATTGTACAATTTGTAGGAAAACCTGTAGAATGGTGAAATGTCTAGCTAAACACGTCCTTGGTGCATTCCGAGCCCATGTGGGCTCCCTCTAAGGCACCCCCTGATATAGGGTACGAAGTCCATGAAGCAAAGCGTAGATATGGTCCTAAATCTATCAAGAATTTCATGATGATGTTGAATATTAGGATGCAGATGGGAACTGGATCATCATGACAATGACAGCATTAAAGAATGTTGGACCACTTTTATATCTATGATATAGGTTTCAAGGAGTTTCTTTGTGAATATTCATGATCCAAATCTTGTAGATTCCTTATTATATTTTTCATATGAGTTTTTCTTCTTCGTTTCCCGTTCTGTAGATCTCTTATACATATGGCTCCACGCATATATGCCCACTGAACCACACGTTGGTCGCCAGAACTTTTGTTCTAGAGACATAAAAGAAAAACTATTCCGGCGGGAAAGTTTAGGCGATATTTTGAAATTGAAAGGAATCGAAAAAGTTCCAAAACGCCAAAAAGAAGTTCTGAATTCTGTTAAAGATACTGCTTCTGTTGTGAACAAGAAACCTGGTCATCATCGAACAGCAACGAACCACAAGGAAATGTGATAATAGACTAGCATTTCTGTTGTCGACGACGATCAGAAGGTTGCCTATTGACAACAGATTGTCTCCTTTAAAATACAAATTTATTAGTTTTAGGAATTGAAGTTAGCTTAAATACATTGAACTGGTTTTGTAAGCAAATTAAGTGCTAGAATTCATATCCTGAAACCTCCGGATGGCCAAAAAAGTTAGTGGGTTTGGTTATGGGCGTCGACGGAGTGTTTAGGAGCCCAGATTTTTTTTTTTTTTAATATAAATTTTAACATTTGAAGCCCACCAGCTCATTTAGGGCATTACTAACAATTCAATCAGCTAATTGTTTCTTGATATATCTATATGTTAATATGCGTGGGGCGGAGGGCAATATTCTGCTTCATGTAGGCTCCTAGGGGAGTTACATTTATGACAGAAAAACACATGGCTATGGTGAAAGGATGGTGATTTACCAGCCACCTCTAATGG
The DNA here is from genome assembly GCA_022664845.1 of Lepisma saccharinum. Taxonomy (NCBI): domain Eukaryota; kingdom Metazoa; phylum Arthropoda; class Insecta; order Zygentoma; family Lepismatidae; genus Lepisma; species Lepisma saccharinum. The sequence continues at coordinate 23,160 of JAGDQP010006749.1, read as the reverse complement.
ATAAAATCTTTTATGAGTGGAGTATATGGTTTAAAGGTGAGTTTGAACTACTATCTTTAATGCACCTTCATGAAAAATCGAATTTATCCTTTGATTTAAAACCAAATGCTGACGAACGAAAGCCTTCATTCACCGTAGATAACTTGCTTACTTCTATCATATGGGTTGTTCTCTAGCTGGAAAGCACTGTGGGTATATATTGAAGGTACTTAGCGATCAATATTTTATTATTTATTTTTATTCCAGTTACAAAATATAATTTCCATGGAGTTGACATCCTTTTTCTCTTTTCTTTCGTTGCTATGTTCCTTTACAGTGAGAATGAAATTATACAATGAAGCATGAATGAAGCGTTCGCTGTTTCGCTTCTGCTCATGATTATAGGAAAGAGAAATTAAAATATTATGAGTTCCATGGAGTTGATGATGAATACGTCGGACACTCCGAATTTTGACTCTTCTATTCCACAACAAATATCTCCCCTGTAATTCCACTGAAAAAAAGCTAAAATGGTTGCGTCCTCTCTAGCGAATGTAAAAATGACGTGCAGGGTTGCCAGCTTCACAAATTTATTACAAACTTTTTTTTGTCAAACTATAGAGCTGATAAAAAAAAGCGGGTGTCATGTGTTTCAGTAAATGTAATTCTCATTCTAATAAGTTTATTTCCGATGTAATTACGATTCAAGTTTCACACTGAATTGTTGTGAAGAATAATTGTTGAAAATTAACTAGAAAACTAAACACATATATCGAAAACATGTCTCAAACATGAAAATGAAGATGAGTTTCATTCCATGGAGTTGACTTTAAGCATAAATATTTGAAGCTAAATAACATAAATATTATTAAAATATGAAAAAATGGACAGAAACTGAACGAACTATAAGAAGTGTTTAAAGAAGCAAAATATAATAATTTCGGATACATCTTTTGTAAGAAACTATTACAGTTCCACAACATGCCCCATTTCTGGAGAATGGCCCGTATACTAATAAACGTAAAGACTAATAAATAACACCACACTTACTTTTACATCAACAAGACCCCTGTGTTCAGTTTTGAAACCTCCAACAGTATCTAACGCAAGCTTCATTTCAAGAGTGATGTGTATCCGAAGAGCTGGAAAAGAAACGAGCAAGAATGTAAGACTCTCTAAGAACAAGAATAGGCATCATATTATGAAATGCCACACTGTGTTTTGTGAGTGTTAAATTACATTATAGTATATTTTGCACAGATATACAGAGAGATAAATTGTCGTTTTTTGCAACACTGCAAGCCAATCTTGTTCGCAACTGCGTATAGTTTAAAGCCACCAGTAAGTAATACTATATTACTCAGAACCTATAGAGCTGATAGTTACTGTGGAGCCGCAGCTCTTCACCTGACGGTTCTGCAAATATTCTTGCAACGGTTTTATTCGCGGAAGCTCCATAAAAAAACCATGTAATCACACTGAAATTGTGCGGCAAGTCCTACGGAACAAAATTCGCAAATCTTAAAAGGGACCTAGACTCGCCTAATATAATTATTATAGAAAGCCTATAACCAGGACTGGAGTCGAGGGTATACGGAGGTACACGCCGTATAACTTCTGGTTAACCTTACACGTTAACTTATACCTTCTGCTAAGATGCATTTATAATCTACTTTTTGTTTCGTTTATTTATTTAACTTGGCTATTATTCCGGTGAGATTATTACTGACAAATATTTTTTTTGCTTCCAGGTGATCGGGAACAACATGTTGAGAAGGGGAAGAGGGTGATGCGCCATGCGTATCAATATTTTGTAGTTATCTATTGACTATAATAATAGTTTTGTAGAAATATACAAATAGGGTACAAGTACATTTCAGCACAATTTTTGTTAGTTTGGTTGGTCTCTTTGTGCAGGTCTTAACTAATACGAGCTTTGACTTATAATGTCAAAAGCAAAGTTGAAGTTTTGGGTTTTGAATGTATGGAGTAAGTCCCATCATAGTACATAGATTTGTAAAGGGCAGAGAAAATAAGTCTTATATCTTGACTCCAGAAGCAAAAGGATACAAGTGACATTGATGAACCAAAAGTAGTTCGAGATAATTTTTATACGACCTCGAACGTTCATTCATCAAATATCACTTGTATCCTTTGGCTTCTAGTGTTTACATAATTGTAACCGATATAGATGTTTGGTACCTACGGGGAAGTCTCTACAACCTTCTCTTTACCTCAACGCCACAAATTGTGTATTTAACTTCGTTGTTATAACCTCATTAGCATAGAATCAAAGTATGTTTGCATTTCTTTTTTGGTTTTGTAGAAATTAAATGATTTTATCCCTATATTTAATGGAAACGCTACTAGAATGTTATAAATATCTGAAAGCAATAACATCTATTACTTTGATTTAGTACAAAAAATGATGGTCACCCTGGGACACCGAAAAGCGTTAACAGACATTTTTGCAGCGTAATCTCCCACTTCAAGATTCATAAACTAACAGATTCACAGCGTATAACTATATGTGAACATTCTGACACTACTGCACTGCCTATAACTTACCACGTGTACAGAACACCTAGTTATGAAAACGAAAATGTATTACCAAAATTATCTAGGTTCGATCTGCTAACAAAATACACGTAGTATGTCATTTTGCAGTAAATATGTTGTTCTACGTAGATTGTGTGGATTGATAATGCAAGATTCAGATACGTTCATGATACCCACAAATATTTTATTGAATGAAACTAGGTTGTCTCAACGAAAAGAGCCTATTTATTTATTTATTTATTGTCAACACAGCAGGCTTTATAACCTAATTAATGTGTCGATATTTATAATACTGGTTTACAGACATTTTTATTACAATATCTTTATTATGCTTTGTAAGATATGTCACATAGATCAAATTCAATGCAATTCCTACACATTTCATTGGAGGCAGTACTTTTTTTTGGCAATGGAAGAGACCAGTATTGTCTACATGAGTTTTTAATGACGGGACACGAAACTGTAACAATGATACTAAATCTGTGCAGTCTACGCCATTTTGAATTACTTTCCGAAGAAATAACAGCTCAGAAATGATACGCCTTTGCTCTAACGTCTGAAAATTAAAGTTTTTAATGATTGTGCTGTAGTTTTCCCGAGTTACGTAGATCCGAGTTACTTTATGGATTAGAAATTTCAGAAATTTGGATTGTATTTGCTCTAGTTGTTGCAAATTTTTTTTGTTGAGAGGCATTCCAAATAGTAGAGGCATATTCCAAAAGTACAGTACATTTTCTGTAATAAAGAAATGTTAAACTCTTTTTCCATCCTTATTACAAATCCTAACATTTTAAAAGCTTTATTTGTAATATTTGTTATGTGGTTGTTAAACGTCAATTTATTATCAAAGGTAACACCAAGATCTTTAATCATACATTCTTATGAATTTCATAATCCAATTGATAAATCGATTTATTTCTGCTAAATGATATACTTCATATTTTGTTGCATTGCCTGGAAGTTCATAGATAGTGCATCATTTAGCAATGTTATCTAAACTATGTTGTAGTTTTATGGCATCTTCAACAGAATCAATTTTAGCATATATTTTGAGATCATCCGCAAATAGCATTTTTTTCCTTGTCGGGTATGAATCCCGGGAGGTCATTAATAAACAGGAGAAATAGCAATGGTCCCAGATTCGAGCCTTGGGAGACTCCTGACAGAGCTGTATATTCATTAGATTTGTATTCTCTAAAAAGAACAGATTGTCTACGATGTGTGAGACAAAAGGACATGAGCCTAACCAAGGAAGAAGATAATTGATAGTGATTCAATTTACCGAGTAATATATTCTGATTTACTCTATCAAACGCCTTTGCAAAGTCCATATAAATCACATCAACTTGCTTTTCTTCATCCTTATCAAGGCTTTTCTAATGTTTTTCTTGATTTCTCAACGTAACCTAACAAATTCCTGATAGTAAGGGCCTCTCAGTTTTGTGACTAAATATTTTATGATAGATTGATTTTACTTTGAATTTCCTAATAATGTCTTCAGTGAACTAGTATGGATACTTTCAGACAGAGTTCCTTTCACAGGGACCAGATTTGTCAAATACTGCATAAATATCATAAAGTTTACTCACTAAGTCATTAACATTATTGTACTTTTTTAAGCATTTCCAATCAACTTCCAATGGTTCCCTATGTAACATCATAAAATCAGCCTTCCTGAAATTGTAACCAAAAGTATTGTTCTTTTTTCTTTTTGTTTTTGCAATTCTTTGGTTACATGTATTACTATAGCTGGATGGTGGAGGTGTAACGGTACTAGCGGAATACATTTCCTATTGACTTCAATGTTTTCCAGGTTTGAAAGAACCAAATCAGGTGTATGATTATTGTGATTTACCACATGGGAGAGGCCTAAGTATATATGTGTACAAAACCCTTTATCAACAAAGACAAAGATACTTTACATAAAAAGAAAACCTTTTTCCTTACTCACGTTCTCCCGTAGTCTCCATCCGTGAAGCTGTATTTACGGTATCCCCAAACAGACAATACCGAGGCATTTTGGACCCTACAATACCTGCCACTACGGGTCCCGTGTGGATACCACTTCTAATCTGAAGTTTCTCTCCTGGACGATGAGGGACTTGGAATATAACAGATCCAGCCAACAGATCTAAAGCCATTGTAGCGATCTCAGACACATGCTTATTTCCTACAAACAAAATAATTAAAAACCAAAAGAATTACAATCATTCCATGTCAAGTTATTTATCAAACTGTAAAAACATAGTAGTCTGGAGGTAAAATAAATAATTATTTCAAATAGGTAAATAAATTTTAATAAATCTAAAAACCCACAGATCAAATTTATTATTTGTACAGTACCTTATAGGACAAAGCAGGGCCGTATCGGAAACGTTACTTGGGGCCTCTTGTGCAACAATTTCAAGTTAACGGTGTCAATCACTTGTTTGTAGCTTGTAAAATTATGATGTGCAATAAGCATTAGAGATTCTATAAATTTGTAACTTGTAGATCAAAATTGTTACTAGATTTTACAAGTATATATTCAACAATAATTATTAATTCTTCAAGCTTACCCAAAAGAATTAATGGTTACTACTTATAATAGCCATTTATGTATGTATAATAGATAATATATACATGTAAGTAAAACTGAGTTTTGTTTACAGTGTTCTTTAGGACAGTGTTTCTTTCGGGGAAAAAGTTTTGGGGTATTTTAAATCTTTAGAGGGGGTAAAAGAGGATAGAGGGCGTAATCCTATAATGGGAGCTACACACCACGGTGGATTAAACAGAAGGCCTCGTAGCCTCCTGAATAATTAAATAAATGAAGAGATGGGACGCAGATAGGAATGGGAGATATATGCCAATTATCTTGACACTAAACTGGTGAAACGCTTCAATATCTGCGACTTATTTACCATACTAATACTTTCTCTCTCTCTCTCTCTCTCTCTCTCTTTTTCTCTCTCTCTCACACACACATACAAACACATACAGAGCCTAACATAGGTTCCGTTCTTTCGGAAAAACATTACTACGACTTACTATCCCGTTTAGTGAGACTTTTGTTTTCTGCAAAATGTTGCAATTTCAGAAAATAAATCTTGAATAGCTACCATAAGAGAATTTTTTTTACATTTTTACAAGTGACATAGGCTAAAAGTTTTGCAATTATAAATGTCTAAGGTTTCTTCGTTTAACCACACAAGTTACAATTCTAGTATAATAGTGAATGGTTTCTTGTTGTTACAATATTTGTTATTTTAATTGGGAGGGTAATTGACTCGTTTCTTGCGGGGTTATATAACCCCCAGGTAAACCCTCTGAAAGAAACTCTGCTTGAGAATTTACGGAAACATTAGCGTAAAATATGGCAAACGAAAATAAAATGTAAATGCGATTGTGATATGATCCGGAAGTTGCGTGTGACGTATTCCGTTTCACGTAAAAAATATTATTATTTTTGTTTGTTTGTTTACGTTCTTCTTTCATACTTGTTCGTCATACAAGTACTAAATTTATGTATATCAATTTTATAATATCTGAGAAACAATAATCTTTAAAAGCGGAGGATAGCTGATCTCTACATATCTAGGCTAGAGTTCTTATACTCCCCTTTGGATCGATCACTTAGTGACAATATCTTAGGTTACATTACGATAAAGCAATTTAATTACGATAGATTGTAAATTAGTGACACTAAATCTTTTGTTTAACATAGTTTAATTTTAGGTTAGGTAAGGTTCGGATAAGTAAGTTCATCAGTTCAGTATCCTGGAGTGTCTAAAGTACACCACAACTCTAGGAACTATATTTAAGCATTATACGTAATAGAAACACTCACATAAAAACACAGTGAAAGGAATAGAAGTTTGATCCCGTGCACAGTTTCCTCTTTAGTTGCAGCTGAGGAATATATAAAAGGATCGAAATTCATATTGAAACATAAAAGAATCGTTAGGTAGAGAGAACCAGTCCATATTATTATTATTATTATTAGAAGTAGTAGTAGAAGTAGTAGCTTTATGTCAAATTTTTTACTCAATTTCATCTATTCCAAGGCACCAAGTCGGTATGATTCGTTTCTTACACTTCTCTCCCTTGAATAGAACTATGTTCAATTTTGTTTAAATGGGTACAACTGTAAGCTGGGAAACAAATCATCTTATGGATCTTTGAGCAGAATGTGTGGAGTTGCAAACTGTCAACAAATGAACATTTGCGTTTTCACCGTCCTTATATATTTTACAATTTGTTTGTGTACATCAGATTAAATAATATATGATGTTTTTTGAAATTTCAGCGCTACGGTTTTCCGTTACTTAGAAATATAGCATGAAATACTGATACATCATCTGATTGGTTTGACGTAATCAGTCCGTACTATTTTCGTAGCTATATGCTTCTCCCTATGTTAAGTTCCTTATTCAGAAGTTTGAAGACGAAAAAACAAGAAAGAGAAAGAACATTCACATCATCACTTAACGAAATAATTAATGTACAAATTTGCAGAACACACTTCAATAAGTTAAAACACCAAAACATGTTTTTAATAACAGAAATTGCTCGAAACTATGACAGGGGGCAGTCTTAACTTGCAGTGCTCTTCTTATCGCTAGTTTGTGTCAATTTTTATGTTTTGACATTGCGGCGCACTTGGTTGGCGCATGCTACTTTTAACTTTTTATACTTTTTCCTAAGGCTGTTCGAATCCTATCAAAGGCCGTTTTATTTTACTTCACGAAACGCAAGAGTAATTTCAATGTAAAAGTTTCAATTTGCATTTTTGTTTCTTACATGCTTTTATTATTATTTTATACAATGACATATTAAAACTATTCAATATATTAACGGGCTACAAGTAGTACGTTAAATTGTTAACAGATGGCAGTAACGAGCACTATTAATTCATGTGGTTTTAAGTTATTGAAAAATGCTTCACTAGCGTTCATTTAAAAAAGTATACGGTTGTGGAATGTAAAAACCTACATTTTTTTACAGAAAAAATAGGTAATTCCTTTTAAATACAAGAGTTCTAAAGAGCATTATTAGAAGATATCTTATGATTTAATAATGAAAAAAGAGCTGCTATAAATTAGTGTTGATG